>QNGE01001423.1:0-167947 GCA_008508345.1 Paragonimus westermani | reverse complement strand
TTTGTTAAACGTCGCTGCGGTGGTTTGAAACTGATGTGGTTCTCGCCTGGACAGACCAGTGACCAGTCTGACCTAAACAGAGCTCTTGAATGAAAGTAGTTTCTTCGACGAAACACAGCTGAAGGTTCGCTTGTACATTGCATATCCCTCTGAGCCTTATGAAATTAAATTGTATAATGCATCATGTNATCATGTCCATTGCTCTGGAAAAATTTGGGCTGTTAATATCCTGTACCGTCTTCGAATAAGTAACACTCCGACGTTTAGGTGTGACACACCCAGTTTTGCATACACCACCAGAGACTGTCGGCATAAGTTCTCAGTCATGCCATTCAATGAACACTACTTGTGACTGACTGGCATTATGTCAGCTGCATTACTTTAGTTTCATCTCTTCCCGTCGAGATGTTTGAAATTAGTGAATGAGCGTACTAATACTAGTGATCCAGCTCTCCAGAAATGGACATTTTATGCGCTCATTTTTCAGTTATAAAAATCCGTTTGAAGGACACAAAGATTCTGTGTTTTGTCATCATTGTCAAATTTCCGTACTATCGATGAGCAACCGGGGTTTGGCTGACTTGACGAGAGCGCTTTTCACAACTGACGGCAGATTTCGCATTCAGGTAGACTTCTTATTCAACCGGTTTTACACAGAATGTGTAGTATACTCAAATGCTAATGTCTTATGTGAGGTTACTACCATACTTTTCAGCATGAATTCTTCGTCAACATATGAACGGTTTTAAAAGACCTATGGGTTAATGAGCTTTAACAAGGGAGGAGGTCCGGTCTGTTGATTTATTTTGTAACCAGCTGCTTGATAACCTAATCGGAGAGCAAAAGTTGCAACAGTGTATGAATTGTATTCAAGTTGGATCCACCAAAGTCTCTACCGTTCATCAGTGGACTGAAATATCGTTCAACAAGTTCAACAACGTTAACTTGTCTCAGAATTTTCAGTCACGCGTTCATTGGCTAGAGATAACAGGCAACAACCGTATTTCCTACCGGGACGATCCAGCATCATGGTCAGTAGTCACAAGAGGTACTGAATAAGTGTTAACTTAAGGTGCTGTGTCTACTGTGAAATCTATGACACAGAGGTCAATGCGGTTGATCCATGAATGGTTGACCAATGTTCAAAGTCCGGCTTCACAGCTGGCGTACACTACTTTCGATATATCAGCAACAGTATGCCATACGATCGTGAAGCATGATAGTGTACGAGCGTGAATCACGCTTAATCTGGGTGGTTAAATTCGAAGGATATCAACCGACGAGCAAATGGTACCACAGGAGTAGAAGTCGTGCGTCTGTTGACAACATTCCTAGGTAATTGTCAAGCATAAATTGTGTTTTTAAATATCAAGTCTCTAGTTGTATACCTAAATGATTAAGGTTAGCTTATGCTATGGGGTGAGTGTGTGAACATATCATGTGTCTTATGTGTGAATAAGACTTGTTACAAACCAGTATATAAGATCCTCTATACGGTTAACGACAGCACTAGCTGCAGCCTCAACGGGTATCTTGTGTTCACAGTAGCTGACTCTCATGCTGCTACAGAATGATGTGATCGACACCATCTTCTTCGAACGTGTTATTTCAACTAGCACTTCTGTAAGAGCGGGATCGTGAATAATCACATGACAGAAGAGCTGTAGGCAAAGATTCACAAAATTGGCGACCAAGTTTAGTCAAAGGTTGATTTTCAGAGGTGTACTAAAATGTTCCTTTCAATGAACGCCAATTACTCAAATCAAACATATTTTGTTTTGACGCTCGTAGTTAAGAGAACACAATTGTCTTGCAATCACACCTACCTGGTTGGTAATGAGGTGAGAAATATATACTGTTTTGGTGAATCATTTGTCGGTGTAATTTTGACTGGAGTCTCCAGTTTTCACGCGTTCGTCAAATCGTACAAAATTTCACTTTGCTTGAGTTATGGAAATGTGAATTTACCACAGATCAGTCACACGAATTGGATATCGAAATATCTGTAACCGTTCAATCATTTTGAACCAAATTGCTTGGGTGTATTAATGTGAAAGAAGTGGAGCCTGGAAGATCTGTAGACTACACTGTGCAACTACCATAACACGAAAGTGCTCTTAGTTATATTCTGTCACAAATTTGGGTTGCCTGTTTCACGTCGTATGAAAAGGCTGATAGACCGGTGCGGTCCACATCGACAGAGTGGGTATGTTTAGTAAGTGGAATTGAAGGTTTCGAAGGGACAATATTCAACCGGCGGGCTAGAAAACTAAATGAAATACCCATGTAATTTTCGGCACATACATACTTGGTATGGTTGCACAGCATACATCTTATCGTTTTTGAAAACCTCGTTTAAGCTCTTACGGCAAACTGCGATGGTGTACCCAGAATCTTTACAACTTCCGGTTCAAATTCCTAAGTTTACGTTCAGTGATAAGCCAGTGTGTGTTAAGTCGGTAAATTAGATAGATTAGGTGCTTCCTTCCAACGCAGTGGTGAAGTTTTAACCAACAGAACCTTCAACGAAATAAACGAAGGCATAGTTGAATGTGTTAGCGGAAAAGAAATCAGAATTTGTTGCAGCACTTCGGGTAATCAGCCGTTCTTCAGGTCCATTAGTTATCTATGTTAGGACTGGCTGGACAAGTGGAGGAAGGACTGGGGCGTTGTGTGCAAAATTCCGCAAAGAGCATGGTACCCAACCAAAGAGAGTGTGTAAACGAACCAGGCGGAATAGGCAGAAGGTGTAATGTGCTTATGTTGTTAATGTGTAGTTACCTGAAAGAGCAGCTTATAGTGCCGTCGACTTGCACAGAATGAAGTCGATTTTTAAAGAATGTGGTGAGAGGAATACTTTCGAATGTACCTCTCATATATATGGGAATGATTCTGTACAAACTTTGTTAATATTGAAGCAGAATGAGAGCATGATCACGAAAATTTACCAGCCATAACGTGGTTGCACTCAGTGTCTCAAATCAAATTTCTATATTCAAAGACCCATATTGTGTCGTGTACACTTCTCAACTGAACACAAGATTGTCTATCTCTCGCTGGATTTTAGTTGGTAATTTCTTCCTTAACGTCTTGTCCAGAACCCATGAAACATAAATGTATTCGATTGTGACCTTCGTACTCAGACCGACTGACAATAAAACACGAGCATCAAAACCACAATTCTAACTCTACGAGCAATGTCTTTTCCCAGATCGTCTGCAAAGCATTTATCCTTTACAACGTTTGTCACATTCCGTACCATTTAGTTCTCATACGCACACACGTACATTTGGTTATGGCGAAATATGAATCGATCAGTACACTTCATCATTCCTCCACACATGTATTCTCGACGTAATGATTTCGGGAGTAAAAACTAACCGAGGCTATCATTCAGCTCGGCATATTTTTAAAATTACCTGTACTGGTGATTAGCTCCGTAATGAACTCATGGTACATTTGTAACAGAAAGATGGATTAGATCCATCTGAACTACACATCTTTAATATGATGGAAATCTAACTCTACAAACCCTCCCAGTTTACTGTGAGTCAGATCGTTTTAACTGCATAATTTTTTGTTTATGTCCGCTCCCAGTCTGAATAGTTCACTGTGTCTAACGTTAAGGTCCATTACATTTTATCGCCATGATGCGACACTGGTTTGTACTCATTGTGCAATTCCACTTCTTCTTTGTCCTTCAAAAAGCAGACCGGATCTTATTCCATTTTATGCTGGATTTTGGTGATGCATTGTTTCACAACCTTGACTACGTACGACCAGCTCTGTTGAATGCTCATCCGAACAGAAATGCTCACATACAACATGTTTTGAACATAATGGCTGCATGTATACGCGCACAAATGAATTATCCTTATAGGTCCCACATTGATATACACAGCTTTCTGTACAGGTTATTGAATTTGAAGAAGTTTGTGGAATGTTCCTTTGTTCACTATTTCTTTTCGCACAATAAGCAATGTTCGTCACGTTGTTTGAACCACCAACGTTGTTCGTAACCTTTATTTGCCTGAGGAAAACTTAGCGCCCTACAGGGAAACCGAACAGACCTCAATAACATCTGTTTATAAAATAAGTCTTAAGTTTCAATAACAAACTTGTGAGAAACTCATTTAACTTACATTTCTGAAACACACTGATCCAGAATGAATAGTTAGCTGTGAATTCTTGTGAATGTATCACCACTCAACATTACGAAAAAGCCGCATCTATGAAAGTCAGTCGAAACGCCTACTTTTTACTGTGGCCACAAACTCGTTTGTGTACAAAATCTACAGGCAGTTAAGCCCTGTATATTCTCACAGTTCTTACCAAAGTGCGTGACCCTTTGCTGCTCCAGATAATCTCTGTCTGACCTCAAGCTGCTCGAATTGAAGCTTCTGTTCGCGTGCTTTGTTTGCGACTGATGTGAACACGTGAATTCTTCTAAATGCGCAACCTGGTGAGCAAGAGAACATGATTTATTTTGCGATGCACATCCAGTATTTTTCTACTTACTCATGCATTCGAGTTGCAGGGCCTAGCGAACACCGGAGAAATCACTGACATCCTCCGGTATCTTTCAATGTTTCCATTGGTTGAAAATAAATGGCCATGTGACTGACACTGTCCGCATATCTCAGATTGGTTGATTTTGATTCAGTAGTTCCTGTGGACCATATAATCCGCACACCATAAACATACTATTCAGAGTGTATCAGAGATTTATCTAGCCGCATTTTGTGTTCAATGTCTGTGTGGAAATTGAAAAAGTATGTATTTTGTCGTTTTCCCTTTGTATAAACCATTGAAAACAACGTGGAAAGCCTGCAGTTTTTTAATTGTCTCCTACCTCATTACTATGGGAAGCGAAACGACGATGAACAGAAATTACCTGATTTTTACCAAACTGTTTGAGGAACTACCTCGTGGAACATTGGTTGAGAACGTCAGTCGTTACCTTAGTGAAAACACTGAAGGCAAATGGTCTTTTTCAGATTTTGCTATAGTGGCCAACAACCAAAAAATCACAAAAATGCTCCAGCTGGAACGAAATAAAGGTCATATTGTGACTAACAAAAAAATTGATCGAGACACTTTGTGTAAAAAGGAGAAACTTTGCTGTCATGTAAATGCCCAAACTAGCTACGCCAACAAACTGTCCACATCAAACAGTCTTTCACACCAACGCACTACTGACAACTGCCAAATTGTGTTCCGTGTAATATATAAGTTGTGTTCGGCAACTCATGAGTCAAAGCATAATTTGATGGCAGCCAGATATTTATCGGAGAGAAATAAAAACTGCACCATGGGTTACAGTACCATTCTCATGGAATTGTTGGATATCAACGATAACCAGCCTCATTTTGTTATCCCGCCGACCATTCTACAGAGGTCGACCGATAACTTCGAAATAGGTATGCGCTGCCTAAGCACTCGACCATTTCCGTCCGTTGAAGTATGGATAGACGAAATGACGGAATCGGGATCGTGTGTTCCTTTGCTCACAGCGATCGACGAGGATTCCACCAAATATGGTATATCCGAGTATAGAGTGGAAAAGGTTTCCAACCTTGAACGACTCCAAATTATTCACAGTTCTAACATACCTGTCAGTGGAACACAAGGAGCAGATGATGTGGAACTACCGTTCACGGTTGTACTGTCTGATTGCAAAGTCAGTCTATGGGAAAAAGTCACGCCGAATTTTCACAACGCGTTCACTAGTTCTGCAGAAACTATGCAAAGTCAGTCATCAGAAGACACTCGAAGCCTGGGCTTACCGTTACTCAAGTTAATTGGAAAATTGGATAGAGAAGTAAGAGACGAGTACTGGCTCAAAGTCTTAGCCTTAGACGGAAATATACCATCGACACTCTCTAGAAAAGATTCAAGCTCCGATGAAAATAATTTGTACCCCGATGTTCGTCATACGGGGACATTAATAGTTCGCGTCAGGGTCCGAGACGCCAATGATAACAGTCCTGAAGCCCCGCCGCTTATGGAACTTCGGGTACAAGAGGATACTCCAGTTGGCAGCGTGATCGGAACAGTTTCGGCAACTGATGGAGATATTGGCGATAATGGTCGACTTCAGTTTCAACTGGACGTAACGCCTAGAGATTCTCAAACTTTTCCCTTCAAGATCAATCCATCTACAGGTGCTATTTTGGTTCACAGAGAACTAGATGCGGATCGAATAAACCAGGAAGATAACCGTCGGATTCAGTTTAAAGTGATCACTTTTGATGCTGGAAAACCAGTCTCGCGAAGCGCTATAACGGAAGTTATTGTGATGATTTTGGACATTAATGATGAAACACCTCAAATTAAAGTGGTAGACTTGAAGAGTCAGAGCGAACCACCTCGTCCAATGATTGAGGAAAATTTACCACCGGGTCAGCTGATCGCTTTTGTAACGGCCACCGACGCTGATTCGGGATTGTACGGTTCTCTGCGTTGTGAAGTCGACAATACGAAATTTCAGCTGGAATCTCTTAAATCGGTGCCGGAATTAAGTGTGAATTTTGATAATCCCAGCCTAATGACTATCCGGTCTATGCTATCAAAAGGCCAGACGAACAGCTTAATAGAATACAAGTTGATAACCACTGCCAAATTGGACAGAGAATCCACACCCTTTGAGGTGATTGTGATAACATGCGTGGATCACTCGATGACCGCCTCCGACGTACGAACTGGGAGGGCTCGACTTACAGTGACCGTTTTGGATGAGAACGATAATGATCCTTTATTCGAGTCTGACCAGCTATGTTTGAGAATATATGAGAATGAACCGGTGAATCGTTTGCTTACTGTTTTTAATGTCACAGACGCGGATCACATCTGGACGAATCGGTGGGGAACTAATGTTCACGAGGCTTCCATGCAGTCCACTGTGGATAGCAACACAAACCGCTTACGTTTTACTCTAGATAGGGTGGGAGAGCAATTTTTTCGAGTGGATCCAATGACCGGAGCATTATACAGTAAATTGCATTTTGACAGGGAGGAGACAGCTGAAATCCATTTCAATGTGACAGCCACCGACGGAGACTCACCCCCACGAAATTCTTCTGTCAATGTTGTGGTTAGTATTCTGGATCGAAACGATAATGCACCAAAATTTGCGAAAGACCTGTTTGAAATAGAACTGCGTGAAGACCTGCTGACAAATACTACTATATTTATTTTTGCGGCCACAGATATCGACTCGGGAGTAAATGCTGAATTGGTTTATCACTTGGAGGACCTACAGGTGAGTATTTTGAGTGTAGCGGTTTGGAATTATTAAGTTAGTTTCACTGAGCTTCGCTCAAAATTCAAACTTGGATAAAACGGATGTTACCAGCTTGTAAATTTTACTGTGACACACGGATTTCAAGTGTATATCTGATATCCATAGTTACGTGGTATTGTCAATTCATTAATAATAACCCTGATGTGAGTCTTAAAATTGGAGTAGGAGATTGTGTTGCAGTGGAATATTGAGTGAATGGAGTGCGGGTGCTAACATAGGAATATGGATGGCGAAATGCAGGTTTTTAGTTTTGCCAACAAAGTTAGACGGAGTCGGTCGATGCGCGATGTACTCAGATAAATCCACAAGTTTGAAATTATTTTTTGTTGCGAATCGATAGTTGAAAGTTCAGAAATACATGCACGCAGTATCTGTTAAAAAGACTTGAATGTCTTATTAAATGACGCAACATATTTGTAGTGAATGAAATGAATACTACAGATTGAAATATGTTCCGTCTGAGACGCTTTCACTCGATCGCCCACATTCAATACTTTAAAAAAATCTCAATAGAGAATTTATGAACAGACCACATGCAGCATAATTCGGTAGATCTGAAAGCTGAGACCATTCGTACGTTAAGTTATTTGACTGTGGTTAAAACCACATACGTAAAACAGAATTAAACAAACAGTGCTCAAAACCAATAACTCAGTTTGACTTAAGTTTTATGAATAACTATTTACACTTGTGGTCAAATACGTAGTATTGTACCGGTTTTAAAAATTCACCACCCGTAGAGAAAACGTTTACAACAGAATCTGTACAGTGCCCTCCATCGGTTAGCGGTTTATAGAACATTCATTTCGAAATTAACTTGCTGCCGCCACACTTCACTATTAGACTACTCCAGACAAGTACATGAATTAAATCAACGTCCTTTTTCATTGGTTCAACCGAGTGAATTTTTTGATACTCCCAACTGGTGTTGGGCTGCTGAACTTTGTGAATTGGCACCACTTGTTGACATACTGTGCAAGCTTAATCGATCGTCGTTGCCCTACAGGACAGTCACGAGAGCCACTCGAAAAGGGTAACTGAGAAATTTGCCATCCTTTGGGTGCAGAACTGAGAACAGTAAAGTTTTTCTGAACAACGGTGGGGAAGTCGACTTCCTGCAGCCATGAATGAAATTTTTAGAGAAAAAAGGTGTCTGACAAAGAAGAATCACTAGCGAAGTAGGTGACAATAACTTACATCAGTAAATCAGAGCAAAGCGGTTCATAACGAGGGAAAATTTATCTCGGAGTGATTAGTTTCTGGGGTTGATCCAGATAGCAAACAGAAGTCGTGGTAGGGGATTTTGTGCTAAAACTTCAAGTGATTTTCCAAGTCATTTTCTACCAATGTGTCCTTGTTTCAATTTTACACACAGCGATGATCATGAATTAATGATGATTCATCCATGTCGCCACTGAACGTGTTTGTGGATCGGCGTAAAAGAACGGAATAAACGGACTGGCAGTCATCAGACGTTTGGTGAATGATGTGCACTATGCTAATGTGGCATGGCTGACAACTCAAACAAGTGGAACTGGCAAGGCGATAACTCAGCAGCACATTCGTGTAGAACGATGACTCTTTTAAGTAATCCAAAGCTTCCCTAACCATTTAGTTCGCCATACTGCATTCGTCTGGACGTAGCTTTGATGGAATCAGCCCGATTGTTAGGAAAGTCTGTAAAGCTGAAAGCTTGTCCCAAGTCAAGCTTGCACTGGGGGATGAACTCATACACACACAGAAAATCTCTCCAGATGCGAGACGACGAGAACGAATGACGTTGTACATGTCACTGAAATAGTGGACAAATATTAACGAGTGAGTTCAAGAGTCTACTCTTTGCAAAGTGGCAAGTTATGACTAGGAACTAATGTCTGTTGACAAGACTACGTCTACTGCCTGGGTTCTTTATCGGACGACAGCCTTCGTAATGTTTTGTAATCAAACTGTGAAGTATTGGAGGAAATTGCTCGTATAAAGTGTGATGGATGAGTCGAATAAAACATTCTTCAGAACCTATGGCTAACAGGCCGTCCTCCAGCTTACGTTTGTTTCTTGCACTCTGGAGATTTAACAAGGCGGACACTTACAGGCAGCATGCACTATCTGTTTCAATTATTGCAGTAGAACTGGTCAGGCGACCATTTTGGAAATGATTCATTTGTCTGTTAATTGACGAGAATCAGCAGTCTCAAAATTTGCTAATCGATCTATGCGTAGTTCAATTATTCTACAGAACTTGTGTAATCCTCCATGACATAAGCGTCACTTCCTGATTAGAAGTATGCCCAACGTTTCATTTTGGATAGAAATATTGTGGCTTGAAACACTACTTGTTCGGTCTTTCCAAATCCACGATTATCGTAGTGATCACGAGCGGTAAAAGGATCATAGGTTCGCATGACGGAGATCGTTAGTATGAAACTGACCTGGACAGTCGTCATGACCTCCTGGGTCTAAACAAGAGTGTATCCGATTCTAAAACGTGGGCTTGAAATTGTGTATTATGACATACTTCACATCAATGTGCATCAGTGCGCACTTGAATTACAGAAATGTAATAGATATTATCGTTACAAACTGACCACCAATTTTATTCGGTGATAACGTTCACACTTGGGTAAATCTGTTGGCAGTTCTACATTTCGAACACGAAGTATTCGAGTTAGGATCAACCAGAGGTTGACTATTAATCACCATCTGCCCCGGTTATCTTAACCCTAATGTGATGAAATTATTATTTGCACATATACCAGACGCCTTGACAAGCAGTAACAGACCACAGAGAATGTTCTTCTCAAGAAAGACATAATTTTGACCGTAGCCCTAAATTAGTCACATAACGCACTCTAATCACAAGAATGACAAGTATTTTGGCCTTGCGAGTCCAATTTTTGTGGAAGAAAGATCATGTCAAAAGAAGACCGTGATATTTTTGTTCGCATTAACTTTCAACACTTACCTTTAAAAATTTCAGCTGCGTTCGTTTGTATAACCCAGTGTTTCCAAAAGTGGACGATGTGAAGACAAACTAAACCATAATCAAAACCAATCCTTACGGGTGTCAGATTAACTTTTCAACTGTTGCGCGTGAGGATCTAAGGTTTTTCTGGATGACTTTCAGCTCGATATTGGCAACACCATAATCCCAGCAAAATCCTTTCATGTAATCAGCGTCAAAATGATAGGCAGATTGATAGTGTATTATACTTAATAAAATGTTCTACACGTACAGTTCGTGTAACGTGGGCTGAATAAAACAGATAGTAACGTAGTAGGTAGGAGGTTGACGGGACCAAGGAGACGAGTTAGACGGAGGTAAACAATCCGAAAGCAATGTTTATAAACAGCCAGCTAAAACCCCACTGCTCCCTCTTCCGATTTGGGGAACACTATTTAGGCGTTTCTGTGCACCACGTGCTCTATTCACAGGAGAGATGAAATGACACGGTTTCATTCACATTGTGCAACAAGCCGACGGTATTTTGGGCTTCAGTGCTGTTTAGGAAATCGTAAAGGGCGAGCAAATTTAACCCACTTTACCCTACGAATGAAAAGTCACAATAAGCTCTACCAGCCTTCAAAATTCAGTTATAAAGTTTTAAGATGAGTATAATCAACATTACGTTTTCTGTGGTTGACTGTAAAGCAGTCGTTTCTACGCCTCAAAGTCTGTTTCAGTTTAAAAAAAATTAACGTAAAGTTCATGAGATATGGTAAATTTGTAGGTCAATACCAGTTTGTCGAATACACTTGAATGGCAAAACTGGGTAACAAAATCTTTGGACTTGCCAGAATCCGGCTGTTGCAGCAGAAATGCGTGACAATTGTGACTTACCAGTTGTGATCGTGGGAGCTTGTCGGGAATGACTCACTGATGAAACTATGTGAGAATGGTCTTTAACTTGCAATTCACGCGCTGGATGGAGCTGTATAAGCGTCTGAGTCGAATATGTTTACCATAGGGTTGCGTATTGTTGAGGTCTTGTGACGATGTCAAGGCAGGAGGTGTTGTTTAACAAACTGTGAATAGTTGTTCTTCTTAATGCATACCTTAGAAGTGCCGAGTAGAATGTGAGCAACATTAGCTGTGTTCGTGGCCATGAACCAAGCCAAACAATAAACCAGGTAATCTGTGGTTGGCACCGGCGCTTAGGTTTTTGGCAGGTTCGGAGTTGCTGACCATGTCAAGACATTCCATTTTAGGTTTGTCTTCTGGCGGTCCTTGTCAGCCATTGAGTGAATAAACATAGCTGTTTTTATAGTTCACAATGTGGGTCCAAGGGGTGTCAATGCCGGGACACGTTGCATATTGGATACGACATTTTAGAGGGTCAACTGGCTTGAGTAAATGCGCGGCAGGTTCAAGAGTGTAATTTAGGAAAGTGTACGGACGAACGCCTTGGTGGTGTGTTGCTGGGTTCACAGTGACTGACTAGTTGACCGAATAGCTACCTATGAATTTCGAATGAGATCATTCGAACCCTTACGCCATTATCTTTGGTATCTGTACTATGGTCACGTTCTCAAGGTTAACACCAGCGCTTCATTTGAGTTATACTAGACAGATTCATTCCGTTAGGTTGACTGTAAGCACAGTATAGTTCATGTGGGCAAGTAAAACTTCAAAACGACATAGTCATCGCTTGTGAGCAATAATAAGACTTCTCGACCGCAATAACGGGCCTGAAGATCAGGATACTTCGGTCTGGCTGAAGTTACCAAACTCACTCTGACAGTTCAGCAGTGCTTTCCATACTCATAAATAGTTATGAATGTGACTACTGCAAGTTGAACGGAACAAGCAGACAATTATGGTAAGGCATTTTAATGGTATTTAGTCACTATAGCTGAAATCTGCAGGGAAACAGCCTGGTTCAGAAAAAAATTGGTTTCAGTGCTTTTCTTTGGCTTCCTGTAAACCAGGCTACATAAGAATGCTCACGTGATTTCAAAAGCTAATTCAAATGTACTATGTCGTTAACAAGTAGATTAAACTACTACCAATGTGGTCGGTTTAAAGTACAAATTAATGAACTTCATTTTTTGAGCCTACAGCTTCACTGTGGCACTTTTACCTAAAGATAGACTTTTAACAATAAATGACACATTTTACTGCAAAACCATCCACTGTTTGAAGCTTTCTTATCGTAGGTTTAATTAAAGGTAAAACTGAAAATATTGATTTGAAAGCCTTACTTTCTATTTCAAGTCAGCCCACCAATCTCATACATCACTATGGATAACTCTGTATGATATGTTCTAAGACTAGAATTTCGAATGGATTGTCCACTTTGTGAACTGTACATTCTCGCAGGTGGAGATCGTGTAATCTGAAATATTGTTAGACTGCCTGATCGCGAATGATACGATTATGATGTTCAAAACTTTACACATGTTCGAGATAACCCATGCTTCAGTCTATTTTGCCACATACGCGAATTACGCTCACACGGTACTAGGTGTGTTTGTTGACCTTCGTTTGATTTTCCTAGCACTGTTGGTAAAAGAGCTTGCCGGTTGAGCCACAGTGTTGTAACATGTCTATCTTTCCAGTTTTGGCATGTCGTGTGCCAGTGTATTGTTCATGTTCAGCCTGCTTTCATTATGTCAATGGATGCGTTCTATCACACTTGTGGACCATTTAACAAATTTTATTCTCCATTAAACCGAACAGCACAAACAATTCTCTGTTTACCCCTAGGAAGTTCTGCAAATCTAAAACTGTCACAAACCAGCTGTGGGGAAAAGTTACTTGTTCACTGAATAAGTCTGAATGATGCCAACTCAGTGTTGAAAATTTGTATGGAGAAACAACAAGTGTTTGATATCACAGAACAGTACGCCTGATATTCCGGGTAATGTGTTCAAGTGATACCTAGTCGATAATGACTTTGTTCTGAAAGATTGAATACTAGAGTGTACTCAGTGTATTGATTCATACCATCCAAACAGTGTATGTAATCCACCCGGAAATAGTTCAATCATCACGGTTTGTTGTCCAAAATGGGCGAAACTGTTTGCAAAAATTGCGTTTCTTATGCAAATCTTGGACGTTTAATTTTTGAAACTGACTGGCGGACATGCATAGCCCAATTATTATACAACCGACCGGCATGAGTATAGTGCATTATTGAAATAATCATTACAGTAATCTTCATTAATATCTCGTTTAGCAAACCGCTGGGTGACTTCTGAACGTTATCTGTAAACTGTAGGTGACGTACATTTTGTCTGCAGCCTGGACCCCAACTTTCGATACCGTCATGTTACTTTCGGGCTAATCAACACAAGGCAACTACAACAAACATTATCCTGAAATTGTTAAGAGTTTCCATCTGCTTCAAAGACGACGAATCACGACAACCCGACTGCTTGAGCATCAACGTGCCGTGCAAAAGGCAAGGAATGACTAAACCCAAAATGATAACGATGTTGTGTTGTTTTAATCTTAAGAATGTCAAATCGAAAGCGAATTTGGATATTCATTGAATGTTCTAGACATAATCATACAGCATTACTGTTACTTCGAGATATTCATTCTGATTTCTGAATATTGTACTTTAACTGAGCTACTCAGGGTTCTGCTTGGTTAATCATAATAAGATGTGTCTCGTTTTCTTTTCACTGAACCTGTAAGGCGGCCATACACTTCGTCCAGTCGTACTGAGATCCACAATCTTCTAATCTGTATCAATCTGAAAGTATTGAGCCATAGGTCAAATAAATAACGCTAAAGGTCAGTAGCATGCTCGAGTTAAGATAGTGATAACGCCAAGGGTAACACAGTGATGAACTTTTATGATGAAAATATGATTTGTATGAAAGAATGGACTAGATGTTACTTTGAACCATTACACGTTGGCCTATTGACAACTTCAGCCGATTCAACTGTTATAAATGCAGCTTTCTAAGTCAAAACTCTGGTCGCTAAAGCAGTATACGGTGTACATTAGCTCACTGCAGGGCCTCAGTGCACGTACGTGTACCCGCTTCTCATTTTGCTGATATCCGAATAAAATAATTTTCATAAATTTTGACCTTTAGGTTGGCTTTCTAAATGTTGTCATAAAAGTGACTAGGGAGGAAGTATAAATTAATGGATGTGCTCGGACACTTTTATCGATTGGGACACAGGCTCAATTTTGCACAATACCCTCCTCCCACACGGTCGCATGTTTCAGAAAAGAAGTTTAATGGCTGGCTTTAGATTGCCTTGAGTAACTTCGATTTTCCAGGTAGTTATCTTGGAATGAAAGTATTTACCTTGCAGACCGAACGTATAAAAACATGAGTGGAAACTGTGCAGCCTACCTGGAGCCCTCTTTGTTAAGTAAGTTTAGCTCTTCACTAATAACTGCGTGTAAATAGGTGGACAGGCTTGACAACATTTAACTGAGTGAGTAGAACCTCTCGGTGTCGCATGCCTATTCTGTCCAGCTGACCCACAAAGTATGGGCAAGTATGGGCACCAGGGAGAATGAATAGATCAGAAAACTACACCTGTTCTGGTTGACCAGACGGACGGTTTCATCTGACAATCGACACACATACAAAGAAACAGCCTTTCACACTTGACATTTATAGGGCTGGTGGATACATATATGTACTTAAGGTATGGACCTGTAAATAATTCAGAAGCACTAAACATGTAGGGACCACTACGGTTAAAATATCACCAAGCCAATACGTTTGTCAGGTCATTCAGGAATACACATAGTTGTCCACCGAATTCCACATATTGGATAATCGTATTTTGCCTCAGTAAACCGACAAAAACATGTGTATGAAACAGGAAGAACGTACTGATCAATTTGACATTAGTGTGCATGCGCATTTTTAACATTTATCCACCAGCGTGAAATATAGGGTGAATTTGAGGTGAAAAATGAACGTTTTCCAAGAAATGGGGGAAAAGTGCCGAGTCATCCTGATAGATAGGCTTGGAAAATCCTCATAGTGAGTCTGACAATATTCTTAGTTTATGATTTATCATATCGAGTTAATTAGTTTTGTACACTTGGACTGTGTGGTTTCCGTCGTTAGAAGGCAAAGCTTATAGTTTACTACAGCAAACACGGTCAGTTCTAGTGACTTAGCATCACAGAAACCGCAATATGATGAAACGGGTCCAGTTGCAAACGATCAAATCTAAGTTCATACAACTTAACTATTTGTCATACTTGTCTGCAACTCTTTACTTCCGACAGTATCCTGAACAGCCCCTTTGAACAATAAGCAATAGATTCGAGTTTTGCTGTTGCAGTTGTGTTATCACTCGTCCACTTAGGTCGGTTATCAGAGCTAACAGGATTGTCAACGTACCGTTGAACCAGACCGCTAGACAAACTCAACGTTGATCACAAATGAGTCTGACTTGGGTTTTAGACATGGTAATTCTGTCATGGCGGTTGAAATGTTATATTCACAATTGTCATTATGGTTACCTCATGAAAAAAAGAACCGGATTTAGACTGCAGAATGTCTGTACACACCCTAACTTGATGGAATCTCAAACAGGGATTTTTTAGAAACGGTATGTCCTAAATGTCTATCTGAAGGTGACAGAAGTTTTCAGTAGACAGCCATCATAATCTCAAGGTCACAGCAGAATTTAGTTCCCTAATGGCAAGTACTGTGGCAGACAAGATGACTTGAAAGGGACCCAAATGAGAAAAACCTGGACTTCGGTTTGATTTGCAGTTTAGAAGGCAGTGTGCTTGACGCGCTTGAGCATTCTCTTTCTCTTAATGTTCTCAAACCAGTCGAAGCCAAGTCACCAGAATTTGTTACCCTTCCAAAAGAAATCTTGCTGTCGTCAGCTGGACTATATAGTTGGTATGGACAGTCGATCTATTTAGAATAAATATCTGGATCTTATCCTTCAAGGTGACTATATTTCTTTGCGCGTATTGTTGCACTGTTTGAACTGATGTAAAATTTTGAGGCTAACGGCGGTTACGACGTGGTTTGCCTGTGAAAACTGGTGTTTTTATTCACTTCAAAAACAAATTTTTAATACTGTTTAAAATCAGTGGCAATCGTGAACATTCTACTTATTTATTTTTAGAAGCAACTCATTATGCACGTTTTACAAATAAAAATGCTTCTATTTTTTCCTGAATCCTGCGGTTTTCACCGGAAGTGGTTAACGTGAACCTCATAGAACAAGAGATGCTAACTATAAAGTTGCGAAGATTACAAGTGAAATTACACATTGTTTTAGACAGTACATGCCAACTTCTTCCGGTTGTGAAAAAGTGCATCTGTGGCTGCCATTTTGAATGAGGCGAAACGGGTTACCGGAATAAAAATGCGTTAGCTTACTTTCTTTTATCCTGTAAGAGTTTTCCAAACCGGTTCACCTATTCTTCTTAAAAGTAACACTCATCTTCCAAAGGTTGAAATTTAAATGAAACGACTTTTTGCACTCGGTTGCTGAAACAGGAATAGGAAGTTGTTATTACGGTAAACTCGTTCGAAACTCCAATCTTTGTATTCAGTTGTGTGTCGTACACATCGGGGAGGGGGGGTGGATATAAGTAATTGTCGCTTGGCCGTGTCTTTTGTGGAAAAAATAAGTGACGGCGAAGTTTGTGTTAAAGTTTACTTACAAATAAAACGCTTAAATTTAGTAAGTCGGACCAGGTGAGAATAGATGAAGAACCAGAAAGCACACAACGGTTCATAGCTGGATTTATGAGGGAGTTTATGTGCGTATGTTGAAAGGTAGACATAGAGAGGAGTAAATTAGACGATAATTTACCGGCAAACGACTTCCGTCTGTTGGATTAACGAAGAACAACAGGTTCATCGGGAAATATTAACACACTCAGACAACTTCATTACGACTATTCAGTTTACGTAAAAAATCCTTGAGCATAACACTGAGTCAAAATGGTAGAGAGCAATACCATTGGTTCGGTAGTAATCATGTTTTGTAAATTGCCATTTAGGTTTATGAGGATGGAAAGTGCATGTAACGTACAACGTACAACGTGATAGAAGCATTCTTGATGTGAATAGATCATATCAATTTGTGGTGTTCTGTAGCATCTAAATGTTTTGCAACTTGGTTTTTGGGGAAATTCCCGTTGCCAACTCGTTATTGTGGACAATAATCGCAAAGCTGTTGACAGGTCCTTTGGCACGAGAAGCCGTCAAACATTATATTTGGATAAGATATGCGATAAATAGTTTCTACCATGTTAACTGAAACACAGGCAGATCATTCTATGGATTGAGGGTTGATGTCTCGAAATTTCGTCATAGGTGGTCCAGCAATGACGTCACAGTTTGTATTATTAAACTCTACATATCTTTTGACATAGATGTCGTTTGACGCTTTGTATAATTTTCACGAGAAGTAACCTGGGAAAATAGCCCTTACTGTTAACACTCTACCTGCTGAATATTTGTTTACTGATGGCCGCAACGTTTGTTTCACGTGTCACTAAGAATACCTACCTGAAACTCAGTGTGCTCGTGGAGGAGTGAATGAAAAACGATTGAGCGACAACTTTGTTCTGCTTCATTGAAGCGACTTACCATATCATGATGGACCCCGGTCTAACACTTTAAACCTTTTTTCCCACTGACTATACTGTTCATCATTAGCAGCTTAATTTTGCGTCGATCGTGCCAAGTGTTTTAAGTATTTTTATTCTCATTCGGTGAAGGAAGCTGCTAACATTGAAGTATCGAATAATCAGGTGACGTTTTATTCTGAATTCCGAGCTCTCATGGTTTTAAAATTGAAAGCTATTAAAGTGATTTCACAAGGTTTGCATCAACTTTTCTGGGTGAACGCCTTCATTTGCAAATTATGAACATTTACATTAACAGCTATAATCTTTAAAACAGCTAAACACACCACAAAGCCTTTAACGTTGACGCCACTATGGATCTTTGTTTTGTCTTGGCGACAAACTTATTTACAAACCGGATTGTTCGTTTCACATAACACATCACTATTCTGTCTAACCGATCACGTGCTACGATTAATCACCTATAATGCAGTGTGCCTCAGTGAAAAAATATGTGACATAACTACAAATGGGTTGACTCGCTACTCTTAAAATTCCTTGAAAACCTGAAAACTCTCCAGTTTTAGCACTGAATGATGACTGAATTAAACAAGGTTCATAATCTGTCCCCAGATCCCTGTGTTTTGACATAGATTAAAACAGTCACCTTCAAGCGGACGGGCGCAACTTTCATAGATTTTCAATATTGCTGTTGGAGTTACTGTTTGAATGCAGTCTGCTCGCTTTGTGTGTGCTAAATTTAAAGTTTCTTTGAGTCATTATTCAGCTCTACCTGAGGTAAACAAGGTTTTTTTTATTATTTTCAACCATAACCTAATGATTTGTCTCTTCGATTAACCGATAAAGTTCGAAGTGCACCTCGAAGCACTCGTATGAATGAACCACGTTCTTTTCACCGCCAGTGATGAGAAATGTGAAACAAGTTTTGCCGGTATAGATTTGCAGGTCACACAGACCCAATTTTCTGGGTAAGATATGCGTCCGTTTTTTAAATATTGCCTCAATTTATCAGCAGTTGACTTATCTTTTAAGCGTCTTTTATTGATGAGGTGAACGCATATATCAATATCAATCTGAAGTGTGCAGTCATGTGGGAATTCAGGCAGTGATACTGAAACTTTTTGTACAAAGCTGAAAGCATATAAACTGTTAGGTTGCGCCAAATTTGGATTACACTCACACGGTGCCAGATTTTCAAGAATCACTACCAAATCCAGTTAGTAAACCAGTTCTGCTCACATAAGACAACTTCGTGTTAATGCATGCACTGATTTTTGTCGCCATGCCCAACAGTTCCATCAGTTGGACAGTGAAGAACGTCTTCTGCTGAGATCGAGTATTCTGAATTATGTATGTCTGTATTTAAAATAATTCAAGCAGACCCTGCTCACAGTTTTGTAGTAGGAGAAACTTCTAATTGCCTAGACACTTGATGAATTGTGAATCGTTGTTCGTTGATGAGATCAAGACGAATCGATAGTTGATAACTGCAGAATTTGAAAAAGTGCAAACGTTTTTCTGCGCACATTTACGGACCAGATAGCCGGTTTGCACTTCATTGTTGTTGGATTGTCCTCGGTTGGTTACCCAAAGCTGTGTGGGTGACCTGGCTAACTCGGTTTAATGAACTATTAGGTTAGCGTGCGGTAAGTGAACGGTAAGCAATCTTGCTGTTCATTTGCTCAATCAGGATCTTGGCTAAGCCGAATGATGTTCTCTACTGCCTTTTATAATTGCACACGGTACGCCCAGCACGTTTCTGCTGCGCAACTGAAAGTGAATATGTTCACAAACATGGGATGATTTCGAACAGGCGGTTATTTACCAAACGGACGTGCATAGTTCGGTAGGTCATAAGGTGTGTGCGCTGCCCGATTAGTGAAAGCATCCACCAGAATAAGTAGTGCAACGAATCACATACTTCATTCACCCATCAAGGGGGACAGCGAAGCAGAACTTCCAGATGAACAGGGTGGCTTCAATGTGTCTAGATATATCTGGAAACAAAGTAGCGCTCACCATACCGGTTTTCACTGAATGGTGTCAGCATGACCCCAAATAATTGGCCTGTTACTGTGTTCTACAGCCACGGTTCAATCAGCTCCATTGTTAGGACCTCACACACGCTCAAATGAGTTTTAATCACTATTATCCAATAAACACAGTATGCAGCTGTTGACAAGTCTTATGTTTAGCTGTCTGTGACTGCTCTCATCACTGCACGCAGCGGCGCGTGCAAAGATTTTCACTGGACCGATTTGCTCTGGTAGACGTTCACTTTGTGACATCTGAATTCTGTGGCTTGTTTGGTTATTTGGTTACACATCTTTCTGAAAAAGTCGACAAGATGATTCGTAGTCTTCGACTTTTGCGGATCCGATTAATACGTATTTTCTTTATTGAACTATTCTGTCCAAGACCTTTCGCATTATCACATGTATAAACTGCCTGAGAACCCACGTGCCTTGGGTGAATCAGACAACTTGCTGCTGCTGCTGCTTTAAGCGTCTAAGTAAGTATCGGTAAAATGACAGTTGGCGAAAATCAGACCTTAAGTGTACTACGACTTCTCAGGTGTCTATTCTCGTTATAAACTTGTTCATCCGATTTCGAAAATAGTACTTTTGCATTTGCAGTGGAGTGTCATGTAGAAAATCACTCCACTTCCACCATCTAGCAATGCGGTGAACGAAAACCACTTCGTTTTCTCAGTATGTCACATTATAGTTCTCGGGTTGAACTGCTTCCAACGCGGTTTGTGGGAATGCTGTTGACAAACGTCTAACATTTCGGAGTAGAATCACAGTTTATCTGTCATAACCTGCCAACCGTCAGCCAACTTCATCTCAATGTTTATCAGTTAGCAAATCCATTCCGAGTAGATTTTGTTGGACCGCAATTCACGTTCATTGTTTCTTCTGTTACAAATCAAGTCGCCTTAAATGACCACCTCGGTCACCGCGGTCAGCAACAAACTTATTTCTAAGGGTCAGTCAAAGAAAATGAGCGGGTTGTATACAGTTCAACAAAATTATCATACCTATTTTCAAAGTATGCGGTGGATTGACGCGCATTTCCAGCCAGTGTGTATGTAGCGACCTGATGATCAGAACATGAAAGAAGTTGGTCATTTTTGTGTTCTGGAAAAACCGTCTGGGAGGTCCTAATCCTTTGCTGACAACAGGAATTGAGATAATTCAGTGAATAATTTCATGAGATATTCTTTTACAGGTTTTTGGTTCTGCTTTCTTTTATAATGAAGTGCCTTGTTAAGTGTGCTTGTCATGTTTTAAGTGAAATCTTAGAAGACCCATGTTTGTTAACTATCATCATGAGATTCAACCAAAGGAAACTTCAGTAAGTGGCTTCCAGTACAGTACTGAGTTTAATAACTCACTTTAACAAAAATGAAGGCTCGCAATGCGAATGTTTAGTTAACCCCAGTTGCCTGTTTTTGGCTAAGACATGGCCCAGAACCAGAACAACGGAACATATGCAGGAGTTCTCCTGAGACATATGTATTCGAAAAGCACGAATGCCACTTGGTACCAAAAGTGCTGTGTTAATTATGGCGTACACAAAAACAGGGAATAAGGGTCAATTTGCAAGCTGTCACTGAACATCGGGATGATTAGAAGACCGCTATAGATCAGTCCGTCTCCTTGTGATTCACTCTGAAACCAGTGCGTGCCTTGTCGAGTTGTTTTGCAAAATCGAGTGTGCTAATGCTTTTTTGACCTGAGATTGTGCTCTCAGGAGAAGGTGATAAAAACTTCTTTATTGATTAATACCAATTTGGACAAAGGAGTTACCGGCATAGACAGGATTTTTGATGACAAATCAAATCATCTTGATAACAGTCTCTACACTGTGCGATGTGCACCACTCTCGCCTCACACACTCTAAAATGGGTTCACTCACAGCAGCTCCGACTAAGCTGTGCTGAACTAATCGTAGGTTCACTAGTTAGGCATGCAGCACAGTACGCTAAACTTCGAGGCAATAAGTTATGTGTAGATAGGTTTCTAACAGGTAAATTTACACAACGGATCCGTTGTTGAGAGGATGGCGGATGACACGATGTTATGTTGCCGATGGTGTACAAAGTACAGGTGAAAACAACTTCACCGGAAAAACGACCCACAACCAGAATGTTTAATTGGGACCAGGCTCAATTCGAAGTGGAACACATCGCGAGCCGTTGGTTATTGCAAAATACTTGGTGGATCTTATTTTCTTCTGACAATATAGAGTGTTCAATGAGAACTGAATTATTATAGCGGCATGTTCGAAATTCCACAACACTTTCGTGATGAAACTATTTCCAAATCTTTTCTTATAGAATGTTGAAGCTGCCAAATTTACCGCAGAGCTATACTGTCAGCTTAGTGTGGTATACAGTCAATAAACTGTAAATAGTCAATTCGCCAGCATTTCGAAAGTTTGACGTCCTTGTTTGCGTGATGTAGTCTTAATGTTAGCCTGTCTGCTGATAAGAATTTGTGAATCCTGCCCGACTCATTTGAGGCTTAATTTTCCAGACAGAAAAGGAGCTTCAATGCGGATAAACCTGAAATACGTGTTTCGTTTGTTTATCACTCAAGAGAGCTTGGTGTAATGTTCTTTAGAAATCCCAGAGTGCAGTTTTACGGTTCGCACTGCAAATTTAGTGATTTAAATTCTTTTGTCATGTTTCCTCAACTGATCATTCTCTGGGCTTTTTTAGATGATGAGACAAAACAACAGTGATTTTCACCAGCCAGATTACCAACATTTTTAACCAAAGTTTTTTCATTTTAACTTAACTTCACCGGCTTTCCAAAATTTCAGGACTTATATCCAATTTCTAACAATTCCTGACATTCATTTTTCAAACATATCCCAGCTGTCTACAGTGTTCTGAGTGCGAACGGAGAATAACCTTGCACAAAAATCTCCACAGACCAACGCAATTGATCTATTATGACTTTTTTGCGTTTTTTCAAGAAAGATTAACTTGGAATTCTGATTTTTTTATTTTCCAGATGTCTATATTTTGTTCTTTTTTTCCGGTTCTCTTCTTCTGCGTACAAATCCAACGAGATTAAGTGTTTGTTGCCAACTTCAATTTACTTCATCGATCAAGTTATGGACAAAAAGCATAAATTGACTAACATTCAGCATTGGCTGACTACTGACTGAAAGCGATTTATTTCACAAATTAGGTTTTTGCACATTTTTTGTATATGTTTAAGGGTAATACATTCATGGGTTGTCAGAAGATGAGCAAAAGTTTTCACGTATTGCTCAACAGTTACCAGTTTCTTCTCAAGTTGACCATCACTCACATTTGATCGCAGCCTTCGCATTCAGATAGACGTTCCAGCCAGTGAGTGATGGTCAACTTGAAAGTGAACCAAATCCCCGACTACTCATCAGTTACCAGTTTCATTTGTTATGAAGACGGGTATGAAACCTTTATTTGTGCAGACAGTTGTCAACTGACCGAAAATTTTCTACAAACTAAATTGGAATACAATTGTAGACGAGCGGTAGATAAAGTATAGTGCTTTAATATCCTAATGACTTTGTGGAATGGAATAAATCATTTATTCATTTGTGTCTTACATTATAGTACGCTTCTTTTCACTGCGGTGCACAAGAAGAATATTGCTATATTTTGGATAACCGTTGGAATATCTGAAAAGAAGTAATATCGTTCGCTAGCAAATATGAACCAGTCAAAATACCGCAAACAAACAAAAGTTACTTACAACAGGTTAACAGACTGCTGCGAAAGTCTCCGCGTCAGCACTTCCATGAAATGTTAATATCCCGTTTGGTTCCATACCGTATTTAGGTGGCTTGAAGAAGCCAACCACTAAACCATAGGAAGGTTCACCGTATTCGACCTTCGTAGAGAACTACAGCCTTCTTTCGCACAGAATCTGTTGGCAAATAGTGCCAGAGTGCCCGTGATCTAGTCCAAAGGGACAGGTTTACGTAAGTTGCAGAGGGAATTAAGACAACTTTGAACAACCAAAGTGAAGCGAAGCAATCAAGATCCACCACGGAGTATTTCGCTTTTCTAATATGAGTCTCAAAAGCCATTTATCACACTGACGGAAGTCACCATTTCAATACTGCGTCATCTGTTCATTCAATTTTCTGGCAATGACCTATTGGTAGCATGTATCCTCCACTGGATGTCCTTTCCTGAGTGTCAGCCTCTTATAGGTTGTTCTTCAGCTTGGACAGACCTTATCTCGAAAAAATAAGTTCTGCGTTGTTGGTTAGAGATAGTTATTAACTACCCCATCTTAGCTGGCTTCCCACGTTGTTTTTTAGCAGTGCAGGTAGAGACTACTGGCAATAATTGTTTTCACCCATTGAAGTGGTCATAACAGTAAATGAAAATGACTGCCAAATGTTTGAGAGAGTTACATAGAATAACAACAGCTTTTCTGTCTACTCCAAGGCATCACTTTAAGGCAAGATGAGAGAACATTGAGATCGTTATCTGCTGTGGGTTAAGTCCACTGAGATCTACTTGTTAACTTTAACTATTTCAAAATATTGTTCGATTAAACGTTAAGACCTGAATCTTTTGCATCCACATGAGAAAAATGTCAAACACACTGAGATCCACTGGCCTCGGTGCTAATTCAACCGTTGGTTCTTGCTCTCCCATGCTCCTGGGTAGATGGTAACAAAATAAACCGGCACCGCAAGTGATTATTGAATATCAACGCCGGTTAGCCTCATCCGATCCAGATTGCATATTCTTAGTTCATCTAGTGTCACAGTTTTTAGTAGGCTGAACAAATATAGTGAAGGGCGACCAAATGTATACCATAGCTGGGCATCTAATGAATACCCGCCTTAATTGCACCATCTGCAACGAAGAAATAGGGTATTATTTCTTTGTTTTGCAACAACTCTTTCCAAACTCTAATCTTGGAGTTAGGCTCCTTTCGAGTAGCAGAAAATCAAGGTGGTTCTTGTGTTTAAAAGACATCAGTATTTTCACTGAACTACTCGTGTAGGATATCACCATAATATTGAAAAAAGAGTGGCAAATGTCGGCGTTGAGTGAAACTGAATACAGAACAATTCAAGATTAGCCGTGGCGTGAGAACATGATTTTTGTTTAGTTGGGACGAGATAAGATTCGATACGACTTTTGTGGCGTGTTCTCTGCAAAGCTGTTTCAAAGTTGATTTACGACTGAATCAGCTGGTGACTACTTTGTCGTGGTCTGTGAATAACACTTCGGGTGATTTCTTGATGCCTAGTTCAACTGCAACCAGTGAATTTCAGTCACTTCTTCTAACCATAAGTGTTGAGTGGCACTCCGTGAAATCACACATCTAGACTGGGCTCCGAGTGAAATATACTGTCGTCTAAACCAGAGTTGTGTTTATAGTAAGTAGAAAATTCTCTTGGGGACGCGGTCCATCTATCCTTACTCACCGGTGTCTTGTTTGATATCTTTGAATGTCATGCCCTTTTGTGTCGTTACTTTTGTTTTCCATCCAGTGATGTACAGTTTGTTGGCCGTTTCTTCTGTGCCAGTTAGTTGTCCGACGTTGATCCTCTTGCTTGCCCTTACGAATCGTTATTTACCATCATTTGAGCTTCATCTCCCTTGGTTATAGGATAGTGTTTCTGGCGTTGTTAATAGGCTCTAAATTGTCTATTCAGACCAGTAATTGGTATCATCTACTACTACCACGTGCAAGTTTCCGGTCTTCAGCATCTAACAAATCATATTTGACACTAGGTTTGAAGTAACCGATGTAAACCCGAACACCGGACAGCAAAATATCTTGTCGCTAAGTGAATGTTTTCATTTCAGGTCATGTAACGAAGTTTTGTCACAGTGTGTTTACTATGATATTTCCACTTCTGCCTGAGCATAAAATTTACCCTCAACGTGTATTGGTATGAAACTGCGGTTTCGGGATAACACACCACTGTTTGACGCGACTGGCCGGACTACAGTGTGGACACAAACCGGTTTTGATCGCAGTCACACTTGCGGTCCATAGCGCAAAGCTGAACAATTAATCAGTGAGCTTCACTTGACAGCTGTAATGTGAACAAGACCACGAGGTATGATCTTGTTGTCGAGCCCCAGTTGAACTTTCATACAAAACGACTTTCGAAACATGCCGTACATTTAAAAAAAACGTGCTCAGCAATTTGTAAAATCCTGTTTTGATGTTTGACTTTTTTAAGTGTAAATGAAGACATCACTGCGACGAATGCGTGGGGAATGTGAACTCACACCTCAATCACGTTTGGGTGTGTTTAAACAACCCAGTATACGTATCACATAATGTGTTCAGCGCAAAGAATACAAATGGTACTTAACAAGCAGCAATTAAGCCATGTCTTTTTGAAACAAACCTTCAGAAGCTCACAATAACACTGGTGACAGCAGTAAAAGCATCCTCATTGGTATGGTCTCTGGATTTCAGGTTTTACAGGTTATCAGTGGTAATCCGTTGAGAGCAGTTAGAAGTTGTTGAATCTAGGTATTCAATGGATTTTAGTCTTAAAGTATTTAGCCCTCCACTCCACTTGGAAATACAAATCAGAGAACGAAATTTGTAATGTGTTATTAATTCTTGCAACCTTCTCAGCTACAACCGTGCATTCTGTAATATACAATAAAGCGAACGAATCGTATTAAGTCGCTGGACATATCACCGGCTTTTATATTACAGCTATTCGTACGCCTATTCATGGCATCCAGACCAATGACAATTAAAGATTTTGTTCAATTTATCCATTATCCAGGTATGTGGTACCTAGTTTTTGTCGAAATAATTCTGACCTACTGTCAATTCATACGAGTTCGCAATTTTTGATCTGGATCCTGTGAGTTTTCTAGCTCACCTAATCCATACTTCTTCAAAACATTAGTGTTCCGAAACTTAACTGAGGCATTCCAATGTTTTGCCTCAGGTGTACCGTTCACATATCAGCATGCTTTTGGTTGAATGACCTAACCTTATTCTGACTGGACACTGCCGACCGTCTTCTGACAAGAGTACTCTTGGTCACATTTGCGCAAACGCAACGCGTTATCCGGAATATAAACCGAAAGATACAAACATCAACTATTCTCGTTTTTGGCTTAACGTGACTTTTGACGGCTGGAGTTACAAGCCCATCTGCCTAAACCCTGACTTTTCACAATTAGCTTCAACTAAAGTATGAACCCCGCGGAACCATTTATAAGTAATATAGGAAACAAGTCTTCTGGAATTCTTCTGTTCACTATAAAATAATTAATACACATTTAATCGAGGAGGTTATCCTCTGTGTTACGTAGACAAGTTTCTGCAGGTAGTTCAGTTAAAAGTTTCCTGCTTCGCCTCTACTATACCCAGGCCTAAATGGCCATCTTTCATTAGTCCCTCGGGAGTGATCGCCGTTAAAATGTCTGCAGCATTTGAAGTTTCTCTTTAACTGAGTTCTGTTAGAATAGGGATTTTCTAAATCTACCCTCAAATAGGAATTGTCGTAATCGTGTTAAAGTAAAAGTTTTAGGATGGTGGGTATACTTTTTTGATCAAACCACACTTCCAAATTAGAACTGTACAGCACCAAATTACTGTTAATGAGTACTGTTTAAGCACTTGATTATAATTGTCAACATAATACATGGAACCTGAAGTGGGTGTTTACATTTGATTCCGTGTTAGGCGCTAAATATTGTGTCAAGGACGGAAGAAAAATTCATCTGGAAATGTTCATTTCAAAACTGAAAAAGGAGCCAGAAGTAGGGAAGAAATTAATGGGATATGAAACTAAGATGTGAAAGACACGTTTAACTTAGACATGAACAATCAGGAATGAAGCGAGCGCACTTCAACAGACAGAGACTTAACAACCAGTGCACCACGGCTCGTTCACAAACTGCAGACCTCAAGGCTGCTTACAAATTCGGAATGTGACCAGGAGTTTATGAAACACTCCTTTGTTAACAGGAGCCTGCGGATAACACCAAAATGACGGATCCGTACTGGGTGTTTTAGTTTGGAAATACTCAATCATCTAAGAAGTGTTAATTGGATGTCAGGCGACTGACTCGATATTGGTGTTTCAGATAATTACCTCCGTTACCATGATTTAAATTGAGAGTGATAACTGATTTCTCAAGGGTCACTGGCAAAACTAACTCTTGTTAGTTCAAAATAACAGCCCTGCTGACATGTCATTTTTACCTGAAAAGTCAACATATGTAAGGTAACCTGTCAGACCAATAAAGCTATTGAAGTGTGAAAACAAACCAACAGGTATTGGTGACCTCCTGGGAGGTCAGGTTATTTGGACTAATTACTTTTTGGCGTCTCAACGAAGGGTTTCTAGTTCACCAGCAAAGAACAAAAATGTCAGGTAGACCGCACAGACGTTCTGTTTCTACTGAAGACAAATGTTTCGCAGGTGCTTGGGAGCAACCCGGTGGAATTAACGAACTGATTTGGAAATATCGAGCAAGGGCGGAACCACAGAGGCGTTGTATCAGGCAGTGGAATTATACCTGTTACCTTCGACAAATTCGGTTTATAGCCGGATCATGGAGGATGTGAATACCAGGCACCGCGGTCCGAGGATGGCCAAGCGGTTACAAATGGGAGAATTTTTTATTTCCCCTTTGGTTCGTTTATTCACGAAGTCCATACGCTGCCAAAAATAGGACTACCTTTTAGCACTAATTAAAAAATGTAGTAAACCTACTCACATTAAGATTCTGGATCGCAGTTGTTCATTTGTGACCAGGAGAACTCGTGTAAACGGGGGAAAATCAGGTTACAACCCAATTACCTGGCTACTATTACCTCGTGTGTTGAAATTAAACAGAGAGGTGGTGGTAACTCATTTCCACCCAGTTGAACAGCCGACATGAAAGCTTACTGATGCCAACCGTAATACTTAAATTAACCCACCCATCAGCACCTTGCTGCTTCCGTTGGAACCAGATGGAACTTTTCCATGAGTACTGAGGACTTTTCAGTGGAATCTTGAATCAATTCGTTCCCTCGAACACTTTAAACAAAACAGTTAGAATATGAAAACTGGTAGATGCAAGCATTCCTTATTGACTCATCAGTACCAAATTTACAATAGAATAGATGGTTTTTGCAGGAAACAACTGTGGATTAGAAAATCAGTAAGCGGATCGTAGTAGGTCATTAAGTTCAGGTAAAATCAAGTTGACGAGCAGTTGTTTTTGAACACAGAGAGCTGGTTTGAGTAGACTGGTTACAATAGCTTTAGTGATTCGGAAGAATCTTGGGTTGGAATGACGAAACAGGATTCTGAACGCACAATGTGAATCAATAGCGTGACCGATGGTCAGGACTTGTCTAGCTACTGAGGAAACTGGCTGCTTATGCGTTTCAGCAATATTGCCATTCTCCGCTAACACGGACTTCAGCACCCATTTAGGTAAAAGTCCCTTCATTTTGGAACTGAAGCATCTCTTAGTTTTGTCTAGGTACATTTCTCCACAGTTACAAACAAATTGGTGAACCTGATGTGAAATCGCACCAATACGCTGATTACCTTTGATTGAACTCACTGGTGACTTTTGAGTCTGAGCGATTACACGAAGTTCAGCTGCACTGAACGTTCGCTTAATGGAATTTCTCAACCGCTTTGTTGTTTGATGCACGATATGATCACCCGTGAAAAACATCCCTATGTTGACCCTCTTTTCCTTCACATTGTTCATCTCTTCAGGTACTACTTTTTTGTCTACTTTGCCTATCTACGAATCTTCTGGGTTAACCGTTTGATTGCGGGACAGACGTAATCAGATCTAGTTCTTCCTGGAGGCTGTTACGCGCACAGATTCAACTTGCTTGTGTGAGCAGATTATTCACTGGTGTTCGTTTTTATTAAATCGGTGTAGAGCTGCTGAAGTTTAGGTATAGATCTGACCACGTGGGCTTCCTATACACAGTTCTTCTAACCCAGCCATCTTCCTGACGATTTACTAGGATATGTTGACCTCAAATTCACCAGTGACCTTCACATTAAGCTGACAACTATTTAGACGTTGCATCAGGTTATTTATCACCTGTTTAGATTGACTAGAAACTAGTGCGTCATCGAAGTAACACCTGCAATATGACAAGTTTTCTATTTCCGTTGCTAGCTGCTGCTCGATTTCTGGCTTGAAAACGTCTGCTAAGATGCGACCTAGTGGACTTCCCACTGGCTACTCCGTCTACTTGACGGGAGGATTGCTAGAGGGGACAGAGACAGATACGGAGCAGTACAGTTTCCTTTAGTATGCCGATAGGAAGCGGAAATGAAATGTGACTCATTCCAACGAGCTCACAAATGTGGTCAATCGTCTCATGCAGCGAAACATTTGTGAACAGTGACTGAACGTCTACGGAACACATCAGTTTGTTAGCAAGACTGATTCTGTCCAGGTCACTGATCAGTTCAAAGAAAGCTTTACTGGAGTATGTCTGGAATTTCTGTTTTACCGGGGTTAGAGTAGCGACTCATCATCCTGCCAATTTATGATAAGGGGAGTTTGTCATTGCCAAAATTGACCTAAGCGGCATGCCAGACTTGTGTCTTTGGATCAAAATCCATGTAACAACTTTAGAACGTATTGTCTGTCTTCATAACTCAGCAATAATGTTCAGCCACCTCCAAAGTCAAGAAAATACTTTGTTGCTCACTGCGATCTTGAGTTTCTGAAGCTGATAGATGGAGTAAAGTGGATTTTGAGGGTTTAGTTGAAGGCAGCACATAGAAATGCTGTAGCATATAATCTTATTTCAGAGTGGTTTCACCTGACTGCAAAGTAGGTCACAATTGACGTGAACTGCTCTGAAGACACCAACTTACAAAAAACAGTTGACACATTTCGGAAGTGGCCGACGTCAATGAATTTTTAATCAAGGGTCTTGCTTATGTAACACTTTCCGGTTTATCCCGGCAACATGAGACAAGCAGGCTTTGTTAAACATGACAACTATCTGTCAAGGCACTGAACCCAGATTCACTTGGTAAAATTGCATAAACAGTGGACGGTGTCAGTCAACCTAATGTAACCTACACTTGAACCATAAGAATGAATTCGTGATTAACAAGAATTAAATATCCTGAAATACGGAGTAGGTAGACAACGAGTATGAATCCATACAAAGCATGTTCACACCAGAATATACATGTATTTGTTAAGCTCCAAACAATTCCCCTTGATTCCCAAAATAAATCCTGTTGAGGTGTGTAGATGATTTCGTAATCTTTCCATACTTCTATTCGGAAAGTATTCATATGTGTATGGTCTGATATCTGAACTGAGCCAAACAAAAAACGTGTATATTCTCTTGAGTAGCGCGGTATGGATCAACTAGGCTAAGGCGTAACGACGAGAATTTAGCAATCTCACAGTTAAGTACAATTGCACAATTTGCTCACTGTATTAAATGGAATGCAATGAGGTGACAAAAATGGCATAGTGTCTTAGAGTAGGGTTTAACAAGCAATTAAGCAACAATCCACAAACGTACCTGTTGAGTGTTAAACGCATCAACAAAATCATAAGTTCTTCGTACAAATTAAGATGTGCAATCTAAGAACCGCTAGGTGAACTTCCATTACAATTAAACAGTTTAATGCTTGGTTCACCCTACAGTCAGTTCTACGTGTTTTCTCAACTATACCCTCCAGTCCATATTTTTATCATGAATGTGCACCTTTAATTGAATTCCAATGTTTACATTATTCACGTTTAAGGTCAGCTGTAGACTGTGTAGAGTTCATTCTGTTATGACCGCGCATTATGAAATCGTAGTGTCGGGCATAATTCTATGCATGTGGATGACGTAGCGTCTAGTCTAGGTGCAAATATCAGGTTTTGAAGTGTTATTACCAACAGTGATAAGTATCGAAAACGAACCGATGTGTGCTCACTTACAGATCCACTCGTTCCTCTTGAATGAAGGGAAAACAAACAGTTTTGCAGTGTAAATTATAGTCTCCGAACAATATAGGGAAGGCCGAGAGCAGTCACGAGATTATAGTGTTAGAACGTGCACGATCCTTGTTGACGAATACCATCAAGTGTGCGTAATATTCTTCAAGATAAAGTCTGAAATTTTGAGCTCAACCGTGTAGGGTAGGTATGTTAGTGGCTACTAAAGGAGCGACGCACAGGCCGACGGTACAGCAGATGAAAATGAGACCACTGTTATTTTTTTGAGTGAGGTGAGTAACTTCATATCCCACCCAAATTCGGGACGAAAGTAACAGACTTAATTCTGGAAAGGTGGCTACACTCAGCTTTACCGCTGTAGAATGTGTCGTGAGCTCTTTCATTTCGGTGACTCGGAATGAGTAAAACATGTTAACTTGAAGCACAATTGTTACTATGCAACTGGACTTTCTTGGGGCTGCAAACTGGGAACTACTCTGCAGATAAACTCTACGCTAGAAAAATTACTGTCCTCAGGTTAACATATTTAGCCCATTTTCCCCTTATCTTGCATTGCACACTTATGTATTATGACGATGTTCTATAACTTGATCTCACTGTGACAGGTTTTCAATTGTAAACACTCAGAAATAATTGAACCTGAACAGCATACTGAGCAATTCATCTGGTTGAACGGTAAATCTATATATCACTCGCTGTTCTCCAGTGTTAACAAGTCTGTTACCAAAGGATCAACCGAATTCACTTGCTGGGATATCAAAAACTTCAGCAAAACGCTGCTGTCAGTATATTCGCTTGTTCCGGTTAATAAGCGGAGTTTACGTGGTTTGGATTGAGATTGCGACATAGCTATCTTCAAATTTACTCCATCTTTCCTGAATAACACTGAATTATTCTAAAACCTTGCATCTTGATTGGGTTCTAAGTTATTCTGCTTCAGATGAATCAGCCGACTCGGATTTCGTTTGTGTTAGATTGTCTTACTAAGATGTATTCTTGTCTCAACCAAGAATTAATCTTTGTTAGACTTTTTAGCAAATTAAGAACAAAAGCCAAATCCAGGTCTTCCGTTCCAAATGGCAAACTGAAACTTCCATTAGACCGCAATATTTTTAAATGTCACTTGAACTAACTAGAAAGTTTGGGTTAAACATGTGAAAGAATTTTTCGACGTTCAATATTTATAGAACGTGATCTGTGTTTTTCTGTGAAGCAGGGCTACTGTTCTCATGGTTCACTTTTTCTAAATTGCATAAAATGCTTCCGTTATATGGTGTACAACACGGCACCGGAATTTTTGCACTAGTAACAATTGTTTACCTGTCTTCTAGCTGTGTTTGCCTCCCCATGCGGATGTTTACCTTGTGACTGAGCCTGGGTGATTTGGTCAGCGCTATTGAAACCTCTTTATCAACGTCGGGTTACCTACTTCTCAACTTGGTGATGTGAGTTTCGGCATATTAAAAACCGGTTTTGAGCATAAAACTAGAGAGTAAGATCAATAAACGACTAAACACACTCAAGCGCAAGACCTGTTTTGGTAGAGGAAATATTTACGCAATAGCGATAACAAACACAGATCAGATTGTAAAACTAGTCTCATAACAGTGGGAAATTTTTCCATGTGAGATACCTATACGTCCTATTGAAGATGAATGGTGGTGTTAGTTTGTTTGCGTTGGCTTCTGTCTTTTTAACTGTACCCACTCATTCTATGTGAATAGATATATATATATATATTTGGTTTAGTAATTCAATAGTTTCACTGTTGCGTGATGTGAATTAACAAGCACTGAGGATCGGCGCCACCTGTTCTGTTCGAACCAACTTGTGGAATTCGAATAGTTTCAAAAACGTATCTCAACTTCGACTAAGTTTTAAAATATCGTTTCGCTTATATGAATACTGGTAGGGACGGTAATTCCCTTATCACAATCTCGGGTGAAGTTGGTGATCGGCTTGTAGTTATGTCACGTCAGTTTCTGTGTACTCGATACTTTGACAGATTTATGAGCTATCCGTTTACCAACCAACAAACTAAGGTTGGTGAGTCCTCCCCAACGAGCAACTAGCCAAATCTGGAATAGACCGCGCCAGTTTTTTCGGCCTATACTTGGTTTGTGTTGTTCGGTTTGGTTTGCAGATGTGAAACTTACATCTGACGCTTCGGAAATTCCGATAAAACTATACGTCGATGGTTATTTTTGGTTCGCCCAAAACTTATATACCGGATAAATATTCATTCGTTTTCAATAGCGTCCGAATATGGCCTCGGCACAAACCGAGTTGAAGGTAACCCTTGAGTTGTGAATTTGAACACTCACAGTAGATGGGGTTTTATTAAGGATAATCCTTAATTATCGATTACAGGCGCTTATTCCTCTGTTGTGTTGAAGCCAACCATATATACCCGGACCAGTGTAATTCCTGTCAGAACGCACTACATCTAAATTGGGAATAAGAAACATCAATGACCGAATGCATTTAACTCTTGCCAAACGTTAACCAGATTAGCATAATTGGCCCATTTATGGACATGGGATGACCCATCCTATGCGTGGTTGCATTCTTTCACGTCTGCACAATCCACGTGTAACATGTGCGCATTCTGTTGCAATTCCGACTTTTTGCGATGACCATGATAGTAGAGCGCTGGCAGCTTTGATGTCAGACATGTAAAGATTTTTAAGGACTGGACAACCTATGCATTGAATGTTGTCAGGAAGAGCGCCCACTCGTGAGTAAGACATCTACCTAAGAGTAGTATTGCCAACATACCCACAGTAGTTATCTTTTTTTTTCAATCTAATAACAATGTGGTCACGCGGATTCTGGTCACACAAGCAGTCCAGATCGTTACTGCTGGTCATAACTTAAGTGAACTAATCAACTTTTGATATCCTCGTTTAAATCGCGTACACATTTTCAAAACTTCAAGTGTCCACCTAGTCTCTCCGTTAGCGCATTTCTTTCGGACGAAACGAATTTCCATGCTTCTTCATAAGTGCACACTAGTCCTACCAATATTTTACATACAGTTTATCTTAGTTTTGCTCCAATGTTAACGTTCTGCTTCGACGATCTGCCAAACTCGAATGCATTTTGCTATGCTTATCACTACACAAATGTTCACGACAAGTTGACCATAGTAAACTGCCTGGATGGTGAACGTTATCTGCAGCCGCTGTTCCGTATGTGAACTCGACAGTATTAATCTTAGGTCTCATGCGTAATGTGCATCTGAACTACTGCTTCATATACTTCTTTAGACAAACTAGGACAAGACAGTTTCCACTGTTCAACCTGAAATATTTACTTGTTGCATGTTATGGAACGAAAATTCTTTCAACAAAGCACGATATTTATTGTCACACTCGCACATTCCCACATTTCCGTGATTTTGTGCATACGAATTCTTGTGTTAAAAATGCTCACCTGGATTTCTTGTCTTGGTTACTGTACTTTCATCGACTGCTCGATGTGCAAACGAACTTGCCTTGTGCGTCAGTTGCGCACTTTGTATGATTCTAAATGGCAACTAGTGCGAACAGCTGGACGAAAATGAGCTATGCAAGCAGAATGGACTCGTTTGAGAACACACAGTGTGTAAGTGATAGGACGACACTCGCGCCCGTCCAACACTTCGTAAGTCGTTGACTGCATTGATATTTCGAAATACACTGCCATTCTGAACCGACAGCTATGACAGTAAACATGCCTGTATCGAGTACGCGTGGGGCAAACAGCTGATGGTACGATCCAGAATAACCAACTCAGCGTTTACTGTGGAGTCAACAGTAGATAACAGATGCACGAAAGCGCCACCAATCTGAGTTGTAATACCCTTATTGCCATCGGAACTCGCTCACCAGTCAGCATATACGCGGGTGTTGCTGCATCTAAATTCCTATGAAATAAGTAAGCAACATCAGTTTTTCTTCCACTTCCAACCGATCGCCAAAATTTTGATCCTCAGCAGTCAACCTGTCGTGCCCTACGTTCACCGGGCTGACGACTCGAATGACAGACAATATTGAGTAATGATGACGTAATCAAACTATACTGGGAAGAAGTGAGGGAATACACACTCAATGGACTCACAGAAGTTCCCTGAGTAGCAAGCAAAAACCATGGTACACTTATTTTCAAACCTGAGCTGAATATGTAAACCTAGCTACTCCGGAATACTGTATTTACCAAACCTTGCAAAATAAATACCCATAATGCAATACGCTAGATATACTAGCACGTATTATGCTAACATCAGCATGAATACGTACGAACTATCGATCGGAGACCTCTGCATAACAGTTCTAATACCCCAAACCGCAGTTTGTGATGAGAAAATATTCAGTGTGTCAAATAGTTTCGAAAAGTGAAGTTCGACTGCAGTATAGTTCAGCCATTTCTTGTACTCTAGTTAGTCGCGAAAACTGAAAATAAACAAGGTTTTCAAATCGAGAAAAATTTCAGTTGAAACATTCAGGATTCTGTTCACCCAAGTTTTACTGAAGTGGCGTTGCTTCTGTAACATTTGTACACCAAGGGCTAGTAGTATTTTGCAGCCAACGAAACGTCATGATAAACAAGCTTGCGACCCACAAACAGTTACTAGCCGGCAAGTGAATTAAACTCGTTCTGTGGTGTTGTAATTCTCATGTCATCTGATCACCATCGTTTCGGGAAATATCCACTGATTTCTACACAAAGTAGTTTTGAAACCCATTCAACCCACGTTGTTCCGCAGTGACGTATCAGTTCAGTCTTACCGTGCTTTTATGGTGGAAGTTTCACATTAACAGAAAGATGATATCAGAATAAAGTTTCGATAGCCCCGGGCTTTTTTGTGTTGTATGTCTTGCTCTAGTTGTCAGGCATTGAGCTAGATTTCGTTTCTGTTTGAGAGGCACAAAGCTGTTGAAGTTTGTGTATTTTTCGTATGACGCAATTGAGCGGGAATTGAAAACGGTTGAAAATCTATTGAGGGAAAACGGTTATCCGGAACAATTCATCAATTCAAGTATGAAGGCCAAAGTTCCGCATGAGGTAATGCCCACAGCTGAAAAGAAGGCCGTGTTTATAAAACTCCCGTTTAAAGGGGATGCTGTAGCAGATAGGTTCAACCGGTGCATGTACCGGTCACTTAGACGCACCTTCCCAGCGGCAACCTTAAGAAGTTGGTTCACAACAATGCCGATGTTAAGATTGAGCCTGAAAGACAAGCTATCAGTCCACGATCAATCGATGCTCGTGTATTCATTTTCATGCTGCTGTTGTACTGCAGAATATGTTGGTCGTACGACTAGGCGCTTGTCAAAAAGGATCAAAGAACATCATCCAGCTTGGATCGGAACCGGTGGCCGTAAATCAATTACCAGCGCCATTGTTGCGCATCTAGCCGACACCAACCACCGCATAGACATTAGCAAAGCATTCTGCGTTATCTACGGAGTGGCAAACGCTCAACCAAAAACAGTCCGTCAGCGTATTCTGGCGGCTGCCGAATAGATTGCGATCAGATTACGCAACCCTAATCTGTGCTCTCAAAAGAAGTTTGTTCAGTCCCTGCAACTTCCGTGGCCGCAGATCAATCACACCCAGTCTAACCACACACAAACATTTGACCTTGACCGTGTGACACAACACCCAGTCAACGTCCGGTCTGGGCCGAACCAGTTTAGTAGTAGCCACTGTCATTCGTTAACAGTCAGCCTCTGTTTATGCGGTTTGTCTTATGACGCCTTGATGAAAACCTATATAATTGTATTGACTTGAGAAAAAATTATCGAAAACGATTGTTCGTCACATCGTTACATACTGGTTTCTCTGTGCCCAAAAACTGGACCATCTTGGGAGAGTTAAATGGCACGATTAGTACCTAAAAGAACTAAACATTTTGTAGTGCATTACATTGAAGAAACACTGTTAGTTCCATCTGTCCAGCCGGTAGCATTGATGTGTTGGTAAGTTGTTTCCCAGCGTGGTCAATATCGTACTCTTAACTGGTTGTTCCGAATTCACCGGCGGGTATTAGCTGGCTACTTACCGTAAGGGGTACTTAGGTCCTCGGGCTCTTACCATGTGGACTGTTTAGGGTGAGAACTATGCAAAATACTTTAGTATCACCTTGCTGCTCATTAGGTAGCAGAGTGCCCAGCTGGCTCGAGGAGCTGACACTCGAATAGATGTTATTATATTGATATTATTTGCGTACATACTGATAAATTAGAGGAAAGCTCCGGACAATGCTAGAAGTTCTTTCTATCCAATTTGATTTCACATGTTCAGCTGTCAGCAACTGACCATAAATCTCACAGATTACATCAGCTTGTGATGGTAAATACCATTCCATAGAAGTGGTTATTAATGTGTGTTAAGATATTTTGGTGATCAGTCAACACTCTTAAGTGCTAAGTGGTTATGAGAGACTAAACGAAAATAAACTTCTGTAATGCATCGGTTCATAACAGCACGCGTTCTACGTGTTTTAACAGTTAGTGACTACTGGACTCACTAAACGATAGTTTGTGGTCCGTTTATCTTGTGCTTTTTAAGACAACAAAAAGGAATTGACTCCTTTCCATTCGACTTGGGCCAATCATCTTAGCTACCAACTATGTTAGCAGCTTATCACTCTGTTAATCAAATAACGCTCCCTTGAAGGAATTGTTCCGTATTTTCATCTTTCACACAGATTGAGGCGGGCATTTGCAAAAATTGTTTATAACTGTGCAATCGGTCAACAAATAGTGAGCTACAGTGAAAGAGTAGACGAGAGATCGCTTTAGACTGTTTGACTGCTAACTTAAATTCCTGCCTGTTAAATTCATTCATGAACCAAGTCACTGTGAAACATGAACGTGAATATCTCATCAAACCTATGTACGTTTCCAAAAAAATGTGCTGGCATATTTTTTACGTGGTTTTAGTAAATATTTCAAAGGAGTGCCAATCGACGATGGTATTTTTTTATTCGACATTCATTGTTAGTCCACACATCACCTGAACAAAAACAGTCAATACAAAGTAGCCTGTGTCAAAATATGGATCAAAACTCGACAATCGTCATTTTGATTTGAATTATAAATCGAAATTTGCTTGCAATTTCCTAGTGTTTTTGCAGTCAGTATGCAGAGTTTTCAATTATAGCCCTTACGTTGATATTCATATCCTCTCCGACGTTCTGTCTTGTCTACGGTCAAAAGGAATTAACTAAGTTGTCCGATAAGTTTAATAGACTGATTTCTGAATCAAGATTAATAGACAAAGCTTGCTAATTTGAAATGGACTGAGTCTCTCGGCAAGAATATATATATATATACATGGCTAGCGGATATACATATCTGCTTGCCCATAAGTTTGCTGTACAAGGAAATCAGGAGTAGTTCCATCATGCAGGTAAGTTATTTCCGATAAATTTTTACGATGGGTAAATGATTGATTGGGTGGGTTGTTACCGTGATGTCTCATGTAAAGTTCTTTTTCAAAATTGTTTTATGAGTTGCAATTATGCATTATTTTTCAACTGTTGACAATAAATCGGTGTTTGCTTAATTTTGATAGGGAGTTGCACAACGACACTTTCAGCTGGATGCTCGGAATGCAACCCTCTGGCTGAGATCTCCACTTGACCGCGAAAAAGAGGACCGCTACACATTTAAGGTATGTCCGATACAAAGCGGAATTCTCAAAAATTTGTCTCGTCAGTTGTTTGCCGCTTTAATGAACGGAAAGCAGAAGTAAATCAGCATTACTAAACAATATTACAAAGTGTTGATAACTGAGATTCTGCCATCGGATTTTTCAACGAAACAACCAGTTCAGTGTGACGATGGCATATGGCCATTGCGGACTAGGTTGTTTGGTCAGGAATGTTGTGTTAGTTAACAATAATCCCTTAATATTTTTTGCATCAAAATCTTTTGAATACACCTGATTCTATCAGTTCCACGGCAAAACCGACAACCCACAATTCGCGAAGGTTGCATTGCGAAGCGGAGACATCGTGATCATTTGAAATGGCTATACGTTTTCCGGGTGCTACTGTGGTCTGTTTTCCAATCAGCTACACTGTTGTGGTGATAAAATCGGTCATTTTTAGCTTTAACGACCACCAGCAAAGCGAACTGAAAGTGCAGTTTGAGCTGGATGACTATAATCCGGAGCCCCATCCACAGTCGATCTTTTCTTTAGCGCTGAGAAAAAAATGTATCTGTACGAAATCTGCCAACAGATGTGAATAGCAATCATCTTGTACCCGGTCGTTTGTCAGATACAAACAATCTGAAACTTAACAGCAAATATTTGTCAAGGAAATGAAAAACGTAGTCCAAAGAAATGATCATTTAATGTGTTACATAAAGCAGCATCGTTATGTGAACCATCATCACACTGGAAAAGTTTCTATAACAAGGAAAATGTCTGGTCCAGAAATGTTTCCTAAACTTAGGTTCGGCTTAATGTACATTATAATGTAAGTTTATTTTTTAAAACTGCTCGTAATTGTAGTTGCAACCGAAGACCAGCTCAGACTTCTACTGCCTTAGTACACTGATTGAGCTCTAGCTGCATGACGACCGAACGATAGTGTGCTAACTTGTGTAATCATAAAATTCGAAAGACATTTCACATTCAACAAGAACAGAAGAAGCGTTCTGAAAGATAAACAGCATCATCGAGTAAAAAGCAGAAAAATGATAAATTTTCTAGGAAGACTAATCACCAAATCATCCAACGAACATTTTAATAGTGAAAGAAGAGCTTCTCTGATTTTTCGTGGAAACGTGTTTTTAATTTTTCTTATGACTGATGCTAATCGAATTCTATAACTTCTTTCTTAATTTACACCAAGATCACGTGATAAAGTACACCTAAATTGTTCCCACATCCACCTGCATTCATCATAGTCTAGAGTATGGCTTGAGCCGGAAACCTGCATCATTTTACCTTCGGTTACTCCTTCTGTTTTTGTTGGTGCGATCAAGGGAAAAGCGTCACATAGTTCAGTATATCACATTCTCCGAAAATAATTAGCTTTTACAAACTCTATCAAGTAAGTGTAACTCCGAATCCGATATCAACTGTGTCTAATCCTCCCCAAATCAAGTGGATAGCGTGTTGACTGGCACATCTTCTTTAGCCAATAGAACAAATACTGCTTTAAAAAAATCAGCAAGCTAGTATCTAAAGAATCGAGTTCGCTGACAGGTTTAGCTGCAGTAGCAGTTAGATGACCAGTTTGGATTTGACCACCTTTTTTCAAAAATGATTCTTCGATGCATACGGTTGACATATCCACAAAACCACTAGAATAAATGATTGACTACGCATGCTTTATGACACATGCTGCTTGGTGCTACAAACTTCATGTACTAATTCTAGTGTATCAGACATACACAAATCCTTGTTGTTGCATCCTTGCTCAGTTGGTAGGGCGCTTACCGATTCACGGCCTACTGTTTCTGTCACCGGTTCGAATCTACCTGGGGTCCAGCCCTACGGGTCTCCAAGTAATCATGAGCCAGTGATGCATTCAGTTTTGAGCGTCCGGTCACTGGCAAAGATATAACGGCAAGGTAATTAGGCAGTCAGGCTAAAGAACACACGCTAGTTTTGACCTGTAAAAAGATCGTAGATACTACAATGCCCAGTTCAGTCAGAACTTGATGTCTTACAAATGGCCAGCGCCACAGGCTGCTTGACGTTCGTTAAAACGTTGACTTCATTCAAACCTGTTTAAAATCCTCCCGGATATGTGAGGCAACAAAAATCGAGGACGGGAGCAATTAGTAAATGTTTCTGATTTCTCCGTCCAAATCGTATGCTTAACTGATTAAATGCCTTGAGGGTCGGTAAAAACTCCATCGAAAGCAGCGTTTTATACCATGGCTCAACAATGAATAAAAATCCAAATGGGTTTTCTACCTTAGTTAACTATGTGCTTCAGACATCGCCTGAGTAGAAGCACATAAAAGAATAAATTTATCAGTGATTTCATAAGAAGCCACAAGAGTTAAGAAAGAATTTAACTGTTGAGCACTTTCAACGTTGTTCGTCTCCTAATGCTTGATTTTTCGACTCCAAAACCTATATTTGGTGGCACTTTATGTGGTCTTGGAAGCATCTGGGCCCAAATAAAATGCTTCACGATGAGTGTCTTAGAGTAGGAAACACTGGTGGCTATGAATTCTTGTCCGGCTAGCCGCGATGTTAACGTGTGTAGTCAGAGGACAACCTAATTCCGCCCCTAACTCTAGCTATTTAACGAAAATTTAACAACGTAAGATATTTTTGAAAGAATAGCAATCAGTGCTTGACATTCACAAGCAAACGACGTTTTTTAAACCTTAATTCCTTTGTGCGAGTTTCTTGAAGCGATACCTCACAACAAAGTCAGTCACTTGTGGTTAAAATGAACAGTGTGCTAACAAAAGTCATATTTCACAGCTAACAACATTCCCAGTTTATGTGGTGACCGATTGTAGACGGACAATGGAGCTTTCGGTTTCTGTACGTGGACGCTGATTTTCAGCAAGGAGCTAAGTGTTTAGCTCAATTTCCCAGCTAATGTGACAGTTGTTCTGTAGTAAGCGCAACGGACGTGAATAATTGAACATGATAAATTACGACCTCTGTCCTATGATAAATTTTTAATGTGTATGCAAAAAATAGCCGCACAGCTGTTGCTCACTTTTGATAACATGATTTGTTTCAGGATCAACCGCATTGTTGTTAAATTCAACTATCATTTATAATGATGAGTATGCTGGACGATATCCAAAACGCAAGTGAGGAAATACAATGGACGTCTGTATCACACATTTATAAATTATGTTCGGGGGAAAACTGATTATCACTTCAACCAAATGCTGCAATTATACCGTTAAAAAGATGTCCGATCTACAAGAGCCGAGGAGATGTAAATCACAGTTGTGTTTTGAGTCATTTGTAATATTCTTATTTGCCTAATTAGGATCAGGTTTGAATTAGTCTGTTGCAATACTGCCAGGTAAAAAGTACTAAAGTTCCTAGTCTTGTATAGAAAAAGTTTAAATGTACAGCACCTACATTATGTTATACAGTTCTCACATCCTTTAGTATCCCAAACACAAAGCTCAGACTATCATAACTATCCACTAAATCAATCTACCAATACTTTGAATAGCCTCAGACTTTTGCTGCACTTTGTTGAATTGATCAACAATTTTTCCGCATGTCGTTTGATTTAGGTGAGCTTTCCGTTGTAAATCTATTTCAGATTTACTCGACGGATGGTGGTTATCCCAAACAGAGTGCGTTTTGTACTGTCCATATTCGCGTTTTGGATGTAAATGACAACGCACCGAAGTTTATCTACCCGACGCAAAATAATCACACGATTTTTGCATCCGTCTTTACTACTCCAGTAAGTAAACCGATTTGTTCTGTTTTGTCAACGCACGTGAGCAAAGTTAGTAATGAAAACAGGAGTATTTTGCCTCCAAGTATTCTGCTTCAAAACGTCCTACAAGGTTCTAAGTGTTGAATTAACACACTCGTGTTATTTACATAACATGATAGAGTGCCTTTCCAATGGGTAGTAGAACAGTGTGGTTGAAATTGAATAAACTTTCTTCAGAATTGATGGAAACCGTGTCATTTCCGTAAATTTTTCGGATATCTCCTTTAAAAAAACAGCATTATACTGAAATTTCAATTGTAACAATGCTACGTACAACATTGGAATTTTGATCAGACTGTCCTGAGGTAATTAGGACAGCTGAATAATCCAAGCATTATTCGCTTTGCAAATACGATTCATTGTTTGTATATGACAAATCAGTTACCCACAATGTGAGGTCACTGACGCGTTGGCCAACACGGTTGACCTATCAGAGCATGGCCAGAATTCAAATCCCGGCCGTAAAGACAGCCTCCCGCAATAACGAAACTATTTTTCCAAAGTGACTGATTGAAAAGACTGTGGGGTTGGAAAATTTAATCAAATGTGTGTCATTCAGCGTAGATGTTTTTTATGACTGATACACTCACTTTTTCTGACGTTTCAAAAAACCGCTCACTGGAAATCACAGCAGAATCTAGCAAGACAATTGGCGTCCTCATGTTTGGACAGAGCATCTCTTGCTGAGTCGAAACATAGACTTACAAATGGAGACTGTTATGAATAATTTGAATCACAAAAAGTAAATCTGCAACAAAAGTCCACGTTGAATACTCCGTGGAACAGGGATTAAATGCTTAAAGTCATTAGTCAACCTAAAGGCATTATTAAGAGTGCTATTTTAATTACGGTGCTGGTCACTTTATCAAAATAACACTGTGACATTTAGTTTCCGTTAGGTTAAACGCGTACATAGTTTTAGAATGCGCATAAATATACTTTTACCTTAACCTGTTTTCGAAATGCAAACATTTAGCTCTGCAATAAAATGTGAACAAAGGCTGGCAAAGGGAGCTCTTCCAATGTGTAACTCCCGTCCACTGGAAGCCTCTGTTGATTACTAATTTTCGGCTGGATACGAAGAAGTTCCCACTTGCCACGTAAAAACAGGCTATCTGGAACTTTATTACCGAAAACGCAGTAAGCAATGCCTAACAGGTTTGAATTCAGAAGGAATTTTCGTCTTTCACTCATTCACAACGGTGTGCTAAAGTAAAACCGCTTCCTTTGTAACAGTCCGAACGCATTAATTGTTGGAATTCCGATAGGGCGACGCTTTCTTCAACCGAACTTCTAGAAATAAACATTTCGACATTTTACATTGGGGCGTTTGTTTTGAAGAAATAGATATCCGTGCATTACAGGAAAACAAGAGAATTGAAATTGACCCGTTCTCGAGCGGGACTAAAGAATGCAGCTGAATTATTTGCACTAACACACTACTAAATTGTTGCTTCACCTCATTTGAACGACCGTTGTTTTGGTGTAAAACGTAGGATGTGCATACTACATGCATCTAAATAAAACGGGATGCAGAAACGCGTGTAATTACACCATTTCTTGTGCCAACAGAATCATGGTGATCCGTTTAGTCGCTCTAATCAATTTTGTGCACTCAGCATCAGCCCGTAGGTTTGGATATGTTGTCTCTCCAAAGGTCTAATTTCGGGTCTCCCTTAGACAGCAGTGAACAAAATGGGTTGATCTGTCATGCAGTATGCAAGAATCGTTGGGTTAGTATTTAGTACGGCTTGTTCGCCAGCTGCAGCGTGTTCGTGAACAGTTGTGTATACCGGTTCGGATTGCTTTCGGTCACTGGTCGATCCGTTCTCCTTGAGCAGATGCCTCAACAACGGCTAGGTAATCGTTACACAAAATGAGAGACTAATTGGACGAGCTCCTTCAGAGACCACATAGGAAGAAATCTGTGGTGGTTAGAATAAGATGTGATTTTACCGCCACATAAGTGCCAGTTTGCGCATTTGTTAATAAAAGTTCAGAATACCTCCCCGATTTATTGTAAAAATGAAACTATAACTTCTTTCGGAGCCAGGCGAAATTTGCTGGTGATCAGAAAGAAAAGATGTAACAATTTCAGCCTCACAAATAAAGTCTTCTTTCTTGGATATTTTTGTAAATGCTGTACAGTTGCAGTTCATGTCGGTATATTGACGCAGACTATGTTATGTCACGTTCACAAAAGCCTTGCATACAGACCTTTTGAAAGGGGAACTAGACTAAAGTTTGTCTCCTCTTGGAGCTGGTCAGTAGTGCATACCTTTAATACAGACAGCATCGGAACTTCGGTTGTGCTCTCATGAAGTTGCTTTGTCGACCACTGCGAGAATAACCTCACGGTAGACAAGATAAAATTATCCTTTGGAAAGACCCAATCAAATTTTATCGTGATCATTATTGGCCGACAAGTTACTCATCTTGTCATCTCCGCTTCATATCCCAACGACTGGTACTTGCCTCCAATCTGAAATCACTAAGCTCATCAAACTTGCTACACTGTAACTCTCGTCGTACTTTGATCAGGTATAATCGAAAATGTATACGCTTAAAAATACTGAAGGTTCCACTCCAGCCTACTGCGTAAATGACCTCTTTTAAGTAAAGACAACACTATTCCCTAAAATGTTCCACCCAAAATTGGTTGTACTCAACCAATGCACCGATCGACATCATCATCTCACCGAAAAGTGGCAAGTTGTTAAGCTAACGCAAAGGCTGTTTACAACCCAGCGCTTTCTTTTCAAATGTAATCGAATGAGAGGATTATTTGAATACAAAAGTTTTCACTAAACATTTGATTCGGGCTTCTAGACGAGGCACTCAGAGTGGAGGAATAATCCGTAGCGTCAGTCCTGTCCTAACTTTCTGTATCAATTTGCGATTCCTTTTAGAATGTGAGGTCATGTAAGAGTGAGGTTATAATACTGTGCCTATTTTTCTTCAAGGGCGTTCCTCTTGTCAAATTGACTGCAGTGGACCCGGACGAAGGTGTGAACGCTCAATTGACATTTTTTATAGATGGAAATCCTGAACATCAAAAAATATTTGCCCTCAATGAAAACTCCGGTGAACTGAGTCTAACGAACACGAAACAGCCTGAGGCAAACGAAGGAAGATTTCCTCTGACTTTAAGGGTGAGTTGTGAAGAATGCCGAACATTTTGACTGTTTTTCTCATCATCCTTTTGTCTCACTCCTATCTGGAACTCCTTCGAATGGTCTCTTTGAAATGAGCGCAGCTGAAAGTAAACTGACACTTTGCCTAACCTCAGGATCTTTCAGCTTATTTTATAAAAGCAGCCGTTCAATCTTTCTCTGAATGTTCAACTGACATGCTTGAAAATGGTTGAATTAACGGCTGGTTGGTAACTCTAGCAGGAGAACAATTTTTGTGATCGCTGAAGTGGAAGACAAGGTGTGCTTTTTATAACAATGTATTACTATGTTTCTACTATCACCGCTTGTTAATTATAACGCATGGCTTGTTGTGAGTAGAACATTTGACGACCATACACCAGGTTGAACTAGCATAGTCTTTCATGAATTAGTTGCTGGTTTTATTGCCCACTGACATGCGTGTTCCAACAATTAGATTATTACGTACATGGAAACAAAAACTGAGGTTCCTGGTTTAAAACAGATTGGTATATCGGAAGGGATAACGTAATTATGATCTTCCCCAAATACTTTACACTCGTCCGTTATGATTAACCAACCTAACAGTAAATATTAAATCGAAAACTGTTCTTCGATTAAATTCTTTTCACATGCTAGCTGATTCCGGTTGCATTAATCAACTGTCCTATTTGTTGCGTCTCTATATGTACGTACATATACATATATATATACATAGTTCCATAAAGCGTTACAGAATTCATGTCGGAAACTAGCGATCAATTCATTCTACGAAATAAGATAGAAACCCTGAGACCATGAGTGCTGAAAATTTGGGAAGTTAGGTTGGTAAGATTTGAAAACCAAGCACTCTCTACCAAAACCTTCAAAATCAAATAAATGATCCGGCGGGCTCATGCCGAATCCATATTTCCTGCCGTTAAGCTATTAGATTCACGGGAGATTTAGCGTTGTAAATGTACATGTGTGAAGTTGTCACTCAGCCATGATTATTATAATTTGTTTCACTCCGTCTGATCGTTGGGTAAAGTACGACTTTTTAGCCTATCAAACCATGATTATTCACAGTATGTTATTTTTCAATCGATTCACCGTTTCACGTCGGTATATTGACTGTGGGCCACCCGCTTATCTTGTTCTAAGTCCGCAAATTTTTTGGAATCTTGATAAGTAGTTTTTGCTCCTTGATTGGTGAATAATTCAATCACATTCAATAAACTCTGATCGCAAAATGAACTGTTTGGTATATACACAATCTGACTAGTTGCACCTAAATATACGGCTGTATAAATGTTGAGTGTTCTATCTTAAGATTTCACATTTCATTAAGATACTTGTAGGAACTCAACCTTCAAAAGTTTAGGCTAGTTTCTGGTGCTACAAAACGCGGTTTGATGTCAGCTACCAATGAGTCGTCTTCAGCCGTATTCACCAAGCTAACCTCCAAGTTGACTGACACAATAGCCATATACGGAGGGACCCAAGTGTGGAAAATCAGAGCGTCCACTATAGTTGCTTTACCAACGGAAAACATTTCCACCTACGCGGCTTCTTCTCTGTCAGATCAACCACGAAGCCATAGCACAAGTTTGGACATATCTGTAGTGAAACTCATGAAGCATATAGTCCTCATGACAGTATATATCACACGTAGGCATCAGTTGTCCAACCAGCCAACTGTCATTGTTGTGCACTACGTGATTCGAGACAGTACTGTCCTGATTGTTTGTGTTCAGCCAAATATCGATCACCACAATTAACCACTCAAATAAGGTAATCTTACTTGAAACTCAGTAAATGATCCGAGCACTTCATCTTTTTGTTTTCCTGCATTTATGGCAGCATTTATACCAGGAGACAGATAAAAATTCTTGAAGGTGTTGACAAGATGCCGAAACGGCCAAAACGGATAGGAGGTATACTAGCTTTGGCGAGTCACGTTGAGCTACCTCCACCATCACAACACATCTACCGACTACAGACCACAACGTGACTAGTGCATCACCATCCACTATCCTGATGAAATGGCACATCTAAAAACTACTGGTGCACACTGCATATTCGATGAATCACTGCCAGCAATCGGTCCTTTGCGGTTGAAAACAGTCCAGTGTCATTCCTCACTGGACAAATCAATGTACCACAGAACCGTTTAAGTGAAAGAGTACGCGGAAAGCTGTAGCGCCTGGCCCGTAGCACAGGCACACAAGAAACGCCTAACATCCGGTCTACCCGGTCCGTTGATCTGAACTACATTTACGAAACACTGTGACTACCTCTTTCGAAAAGAAGCACTAAACTCGAATCTCGTTCTCATTAAAGCTCGTCAGTAGTGCATATCCTTGCCACGGCCGGGATTTGAACTCCGGCCATTGCAATCATGAGGCAACTGTGTTGACCACTGTGTCATTGACCTCACATTAAGCACGACCGAATTATCAAATCTGAACGCTTAACTACTCTCGCTTGTGAACAATGATCAGGTTGCCGATCATCTCAAGAGGGGACATAGTAAATGTCCTGTAAACTCCAATCAAAAGCGTGACCGGAGTTCAAATCCCGGTCGTGGCAAGGATATGCACTACTGACGAGGTCTAACAAAGGCGAAACTCAAGTTTAGTGTTTCGTTTCGAAAGAGGCTGGCTAGAGAGTCTATGGGGATGCGAATGCTGGGATCAAATGTAAATTATGTACAACCTGAAAATGAAATAAATTCCCGACTACTCATCAGTAACTGTGACAACCTAGGTGGGAAAAATTCGGGGTTACCATATTTGCAACCATCGTTCCAATCACTTGTGCAGTAAACCAGTTTATTGGGACAACCACATAGGGGTGGTAAGTGGGCCAATTTGTTAACAACGCTAGACGAACAGACCTAGTGTGCTACGCCATAGGGACCAGTCTGGTGAAAAAACATTGGGGAAATCGTAAGCACTCAAAAAGTAAACACACGTTTGTCTGTTTTCTGCTGCTTTTAATTTGCTTCGGTTTAAGCAGGTACAGAAACTGTTTCTACTAAAAATACTGAGGAAATAACTTGAGGTCAACTTTCATCGTTAGTTTCAACACCTAACGAGTGGACAGAGTTGTTGAAAACACACCAGGTTTTGATATAGGTGAGAAAACGGCTGACAGTGCGATAAGGTGGTTTGAAACAGCCTCTACTAATCAGTGATCATGAGCGGATATGTGCTGCTCAAAAGCATTCTGACCAGCCCCAATCCACTGTTAAATTTCTGTCTCTACGGAGCAAAGCATCCTGAACTGTTCTGGTCTGTGTCGTACAGCCAACTGTGACTGTTCGGACAGAGACTTTATGAGAGAATTGAGTTTTCTGTGAAATTCACGATATGAATCATGCTTATTGAGAGAGTTAATTGAACGTCCTAAACGAGAATCCGTAAACCCATAACGGATACGTTTAAAACTACACTAGAGTTTCTTTTACTAAAAATCCACGAACATTTGCTCGGTAGCTTGTGCAACAGATCGTATTAAGCGTCGTGTTTGTGAAACAGTTGCTGAGTCAACACTGGTCTTGAGTATTTAAGTCCTACTTCAGATTTTTCTTAGAAAATAAAACATTAAAACGCTGTTCTTGCGAATCAACTGATAGTTCACCTCTGTGGTGCAACGAGCCACAAAAAACACAAAGTAATCCGCGAATGATTAGGACTCCAGCCAGAAAGTTATTTTGAGATCTGACACGCAACACACTATGATAGTCATGCATCACTAGCCTCATGGAACTGTGGACGTTTATAGATATTTAGAAGTGGTACCTGGCTATCACACAACATAGGTAACATCAGACGTTGAAACATGTACCCGTATATACTGACAATAAGACAGAGTCCGGATACCCTTTGAAAGATCTGTCTGGCAGTGTCTGAATGTAAAGTTTTTTACAGACTAATCAAAATGAAGTGGCTGTTGATGTAGCCCCCAGCATTCCTAACCTGGTATAATTAAAATGCTTCTGCGTTTGTTTAAAGAAATTGTACGCACCACAACCATAATAATGAGCAAAATATTCACAGGGCAACAGACCGGTCGCCGTCAAAGAAACCAATAGGTTCCAAACAACAGACATCCTCGAAAGAATATAAGGATCAGTGGAGTTACCGTGGAATTTATATTTGCAGCTATCATGAGGTAGACTGCATGCAGACAAAACGTAACCTTTGTTGTGATTTCACAGTGCGTCAAATATTTGGGCAAGTTGCTTGAGATTAACCCAACAATCCCCATCTATGTACAGTGGATTCACGGTAGGTCAAGTTATGTGTGTGTTACATGAGCAATGAATGACTTCCAAATTGTGCCATTCATACTGTTGATTCTTGCAAGCTCGTTCTTGCTTCATTTGATTAGGCTATTGCTTCCGGTAGAACATACAAATTGGGCAAAATTAGTGTACTCGAAGTGACGAGTGTTGTCTGTTTATCTACTTTGTGAGACTTGTAGCACTGGTAGAACAAAACACAGACAGTCACAAGGAGCTGATTGTAAGCATGTTTTTTGCTATATCAATTAAATTGTTTGCGTTATTTTCCACCAATAACAAACCATAAAAACACTATGACCGCTGCACGTGGATAAATTCCTTGCGTATTGTGCAGAGATGCAACCAGGCTGCTTCGGGTATAGTCATAGTTTGAGAGTGGAATGGAACAGTGTGACTCAGCGTGTGTTCAGCGGACGTAGTTAAAAAAAGTTAGATTAGATCCACGTGGGAAAGAAAAACAGTTTTAAGGAATAAGCATTCTGGTGAATATTGTCTCTTGGAATTTTTGATATTTTCGAGAACAGAATCCGGTAACTCGATTTTGATGCTAGTTCGTGAATAGAAATGATGTAATCTGCCAGATTAACTTGACGCTGAATAATGACGTATTTGGTCGATGTAACTTGAAACTCATTCACAAATGACCGTCTTAGGCTTGAAGTTTGGGCGTTTTTAGACTTCAACGCAGTTACCTAGCCTAACCACTATCATGATTTGAACATCTGCCATGTCTTCACGAGAAAATATTGTTAGACGCAGCGTCACTGACATTACTTTGGGCACTACTGAAACATTACGTGTAAACGTTCGGTCACGTTCTATAGGTCAATAGTGCTTCTGTTCGGAACGACGTGACTAAAACGCCTAAGAGAAGGTGATAGCCACAGTCACTTGCGGGTGGAGTTTATTTCATATTAACGAAAAATTCCCCTACCACTAACTATTGGACATTAAAAACGTTACTGAAGTTCAAAAGTTTCTGTGTATATCACGTACCTAGGGAGTCCCAAGCCTGGGGTTATCGACTGACTTCAACAGAACAGTTACTTGGTCCATTCCCAAGTCAATCGCACAGCATAAAAATTATTACCAAACGAATGTCGCACCGTTAGCTTAGGACGGTTAGATCCAACCTAATGTGATTTCGGTGGCACGATGTTCAGCGTGGTAAATTCACGAGAAGCTAGCTAGACTTGATTAGATAATTCCTCCTAACTAACATCAAGTATAAAATCATGTTACACTCTATGTAACAAAGCTTCCGTATTTTACTCCACACTCCCTGTTAGGTGCAGGATTCCGGGTCACCACCCCTGTGTGGTTTTGCGACAATCAGCATTGTACTCAACCGGAACATCCAGTACGGCTATCCGGTTAAAACGACAGCCACTATGAAAAGCTTGTCATCCGGAATCAACCACGCAACGGAGATCAGCACACCATCCCTGTTGAGCTCAATCTTGGACATCGACCCTGTGATGGATTTGCAGCCGATTTTATCCACAGACACGAGTGTTTCACACTCCTGGAGTGACTCATCGTCGGAAACGTTTGAAGAATCTCCTTCCAGAGAACAGTTGGTCAGAAAATCGGTCGGTTCCAGTAGTGTCTACTTCACATCGGAACGAGCGTTGATTGTGATTATTTGTCTGATTGCCATCTCTGCTCTCCTGGCTTTCATCTTCCTTGTTGTTATCATGCTAATTCGTCGAAAATTTGCAACTACCAGCTCCGACCAATCGAGACAAATAAGATTTCATCCAAGGGGTCAGCTGAGGTCCGGGGAAACTGGTGGTATGAAAAAAGTTGCCGGTGATGAGAATCCCGAAAGGATTTATTGTGCATCATTGCCCAGGTCATCTGCTTGGATAATAAGCGAGATGAAACAGTGCCCATCACTGTCCCAACATGATTATGGATATGAGGTGTGTTCACCGATGTGTCCTACATTTACGGATGGAAGAGAACATTTGAAACTGCGTCTGCAAGCCATAAACAACGATTTGTTTAAAGATGGTCAAGCGGTCAGTTTTCCGGTCAATTATTTATTTTTACTGTGAGGTAATTGGGTTAAGAGATGATTTCAACTGCAGTTGCAACGTTAAACGACGGGAAAGTTTGTGAATTCTGTTTTGAGTAGCCGATGTGAATAATGAGCTGATATTACTTGCCCGGAAAACGAAATATTCCTCAGAAAAAGTAATACCATGCACTGCTTAATTTCCTGGGAATCAAGTTTTTAGACTCTAGTAGTTTATATGAAGGTCTATGACGGAGTTTCTTCCATCACGTTTCAACCGTGGGGTTTACAGGAACGAAGTCAAAACTGCAGTTTGAGCCGAAACGAACCCACTGAGGTTCAGCCTCTTTCGTACGTTTCACTGACTGAATAGAGACAAGAATATTTGTAAGTTGTAACCTTCTTAAAGTGTTTGACCCAGACCTACTTATATGGCATCGCCAACCAAATTGAAAGCAAAGTTTTGCTCTTGCAGAATTGATGTTTTTGGGAGGTTTAGCACGAATGTACAAGGTAAAAATTACTACATGCCAATTCTGTGTATTTTTCAGTACGCGAAACCAACTGAACTTAGTCTTTTAAGGAAAACTTAAGTGTACTCAAGTCAGACCCATTCAAGGTAGGCCAAATTTGCAAAACTAAGGTGATTGTATGGAAAGCTGTTGTGGTTGAATATCTTCCACCTACAAAACAGCGCACGTGCTTGTCAGCATGTCTATCCTCCACAACAAAATGTCATGATGAGGACATTTGTGCCCAGGTTCGGCTGACAACTCAACAGCTCCTCTTTCTCGTTTTTGCAAGTTTTGCACTTTCTGTTACAATATTATTTGGATCGAAAAGATTTTATTCGTTCACCGATAGCGACATGGCTGACATGGTCTATTCAGCTGCGTCTGGCGTACAGAGTCAAAGATACATTGAATCGCCAACCGGACACTAATTAGGAATAAGACAGGAGAGTTGTTCTCAAATCCTCAAGTCTGTCGGACGAATGTGCTACACAGTTCTCTTATGACTTCAGAGTAAGCATGACTGAATCACAACATTCACAGGTACACATGAGTAGAGCTCAGGTTATCTTCCAGTTTTCTTACTCAAAATTGTATAGGAAGTCTTGGTTTCAATGGGAATCAAACTGTCGGCTTAGGTCTTTCTCCATTAGTGAGCACAGAGTGAATATTTTTTTTCCGGAGCACCAAACAACTGAGATACTTTAGGTAATATACAGAATCACTGATGTAAAAAAGACAAAATTTCACGCAAACTTAAATTTCATCTCGATGGAACAGAAAAAATGAGCTTACTACTGTGAATTTTCAGTGTAGAAACCATGACGCCATTGGTCAACTGCTGGTTTAAAAGTTTTACTATAAATCTGAGAGGTTTACTCTCAAGTGCTCCGTAGTTTTGTTCGTATTTATCAAATCGGTGCTTTTTAAACCAGCTTTCAATCACTGCAATACTATTTACTTGGAAATAAGTTGGTCAAAACATCTCAATCTTTGGGGATCTAGCAATCATACGCTAAAAGTATGTAACATGTAACATACATACCGAATGGTACTTCGATCACTTTAGCAGTGAATTCTTTAGAGTAACCACAAATAAATTAAGAATTTGCTCTGTGCCATTTTAACGCTTTGACTTACAAACCGCCAGATGGTTCATTTGAGCTGCAATGACGAGATATATCGTATAAACCCAATTTGAGTTACTCGTAAGAAACAAATTCTCCTTAACGTAGACGAAACTGAACCTTTGTGTTGATTGCGACTAACATAGTCCAATTTAGACAGTGTTCTCAATCTGCACACATACTGGAAATTATGTTGTACACTCTGAACACAAGTCTTGAGTCAAGTATGTGGCTGGCTAGCTAATGAACACAGCGAAGAATTATCACATAAACTACGTAGTAGCGATCGTCTTTGATGCGCATAAGATTTTGTTACTTGGTTTTTACACTAAACGGAAGTATTGCTCTTGTTTTAAAGAAATCTGTAGCGGAAATGAAGCCATATTTGGGCAAGGATCGTTGAAGGCAGATTCTGGAGTTTGCGAAGTGTAAATTGAGCATTTAGTACTCTTCCAGAAAAGGATTCGTTACATTTTTCGAAGCGCTGCCAGGAGTTTCTAGTGGAGATTGTGATACAAGTACATTACTATGTACAGTCTACTACAGTCAACCGTCTGAGCATTTGAGTGTAACTAATCAGTGGCCTGAGACTCAACACATATTAAACAGTTTCAAAATCCTGCTTATGGGTCGCGCAGCACGGTATGAATTGTGTCAGGTAATGTATATTACGGGCCTACAGATAGTTCAGCGATGCCATAACGATCTATAGGGAAAATTTGAACTGCCAGCCTCTGAAAATACATAAAATCTTCGTCAACCATTTTGTTTTGTATGGACTAATCGGACGAGAATGAAATGAACTGATCGAAGACAGAAAAGTTGACGGTTTCTGAATCTAGTATTTACCAGGTAGTGTGGGTGGTCACAGCCAACTTCAGATTCCGTGAAGTTTGCATTGACTACGGCCAATAACTGCATCAAAATCTTTGTTGCTCACTCTTAAACTCAAATTTCACGCAGAGTTTCGTTATGCTTTGCCCTTTTTGGTTAGAGTTATTCTGAGCACGACTGTATGGATCTCAGGGGTCATTTATCCAGACTGTAATAAGAGGGAAAGGTACACAGTGACGGTGTGATATAACGCTTTGTCACAAACAGGAATCGAAGAATGCTTGCCTTGTGTATCTTAATTCTCAAATATCGAACATCGTGTGAGGACCTGACAAGAGAGGTCATCATAACATACAGGTTAAGAGAAAATGGTGAGAAAACACAGGTCAGAGTTGTGGCTGAAACAGCACTTATTTCTCAGTTGTGATGAACACCACAGTGTCTCATCGATATATGGCAAAAGTTCCCTTGCCACATTCGGTTAACAGTTTAACCACTACGGTTCCTCGCAGAGTCTTAGAAATTTAAGGTGAAGTTCAGAGTTCTTTGGCTCGCTTTGTTCCGGGCACTCTGTAGCTACGGTACACTATCAGAGAAGCGCCCTGTGACGCATTTGACTAATCTGGACATAGGTAGAAGTGATGGCAGGTAGGCAGGAAGGTTATCCGCAAAATATCTGGATGTAAAGGTTTAATAAGTGAGTTGTTTAGTTCTTCGTAAAAAATGGCTGTTTTTAGACCATTTAAGTTTAGTTATGTGACCTGAACTCAAACAGAGACGCAGCTGACCATCTCGATTTGGGAGTATATTGCCGTAAGACGTCAAACAAATTCCAATGTTTTTTCAATAAACCTAACGGGGGGTTTTTGGTTCAGGATACTCTTGAAATCTCAGCCCACACCCACGCTCATAAAACTCTGAGGAATTCTAATATCTAAGCCGCTCATTATGTCTTTTGTGCCCATCCTAAAAGAATTTGGTCCGCACATGTCTGTTATTTGTCATCTGTTTCTGAACAAGAACATGCTCAAGACATAACAGTTCTGTTTTTAATCGTGCTTTCAAAGCTTCCCTGCTAATAAGAGTGTATAATCAAAATGCCCGACATAACTGAGACTCTCTTGCTGACAAACTTTTTCTCGGCACGCAACTAACCAAGTGAAATCGGCCTTTAGAAAAAAGCTAACTCAAAAGCCCACGTTCCACGTAGCGCAATGGGTAGCAATCATGGACAAACGATTTTTTCATGGAGACGATACGGAGATGGTGAGGTGGTCAAGTTCTTTGTTCACCGTTGGGACAGATTAGAATCTGGAGAGAAAATATTAATTATCTTTGAAGAGCTACGGTATGTGTATCAAAAGCGTTATTGTGTCAAATGAATGGTTATACATTAGTTGGGGCAGGAAAACAGAGCGGGGTTGTGCTGTTTGTGTAGACAATTACCAGATACACATGCACTTTTGCATGGCATGAAAGCACTAGAAAGAAACAACTAACTGAATAGTGACATAACGGAGTCTTATTTTAACTATTACTAGTCTGAAGTTAGTGTCTGTGCGCTTACTAATGGGCGTTCATATGGAACAGAGCTTATAGGGCTATTGAAAATGAAAGACATTTACTGAAATTCAGAGTGATACGACGAATTGAGTGCTGTGAATTTTGAAACTATCAGTTCGGTTGATCCAGCTCATCGACAATGGTGATACGTTTCTAAAAATTTTAATATTCCGTTTAAAATGTATCTTAGAAATACTAACGCGGTTCAGAATTCACTAACCTTCAATTTTACTAGATCACAAAAGATTTGCAAGCATGGGTGCCGGCATGCAAAGTCTTAGCTGTGGCCTTCGTTGCAATCTTGAATAAATATTGAGAATAGTTAGCAATTGATAGAATATTTCGCATATGATTTTCTCAAAAGTGTGCAGGCTTACTTCCAGGTGGAATTCAGCATGACAACAGAACAATGTTTTTTGTGGTAATGTCCGGACTAAAACATCTGTGAATCTTTCTGAAGGTCCAAGACATTCCTCAGAACGATGCAGGAAAAACTACAGAATTGTTGAGAAAATAAAGATTGTATTACTAATGAGTGATTTGGCAGATTTATAATTGTAGATGTGACCCAACTGTGAAAAGTCAGGGCTTCGGCTGGATTCGAACCAGCGACAGACACAGCATGCCTCAACACGGGTCTCATCTAAACTCATAAATCTGCCATACTACTCATTAGTAACACAATTTCTATGCTCAGCAGTGGCGTTGGTGAATTCCAGCGTGAACTGTTTGAGAAATCCTGCCAGGGCAGTCGATCCCCTGAATCATTTGGTGGATTCCATATGAGACAGTGAGACGGGTGGGTAACAGAGTCCAAATGTGAAATTTCCGAGCTCCCGGTGTGCCTTCGTAGCTCAGCTGGTAGAGCGCTTGCTGCGTTGAGGCGTGCTGTGTCTGTCGCTGGTTTGAATCCAGCCGAAGCTCTGACTTTTCACAGTTGGGCATCACCTATAACTCCCGAGCAATTGAATGATAATTACCAGAAAATAAATTTCAACCTAGATGTTTTGTTCCGGTTATGCATTTTGGTAGAGGGAGGAGGTGTAACTGTGGAGAAAGTGTAACAGGATGATAAATGTATACACACGACAGCGATCGCAGACAGTCCCAATGCGATCCAAAACTAGAGTAAAGACGTAAAGAACAATCACAACCAGTGTAGTGGCGATGCAGAGACGAGGCGGCGATCCGTACAACGCCAATGGCAACAAAAAATCAAAGTCCCAATAACAACGCATTTTTTAATCGTTCCAGGGTGAAATCGAATGTCGCAGTTCTAGGGACGTTCATGTCGTGTGGAAGATGCCAAATAATACGTAGATGGGCGTGCTGAAATAAATAACAAGAAAGAGAAAATCAGCGGAAAGTTTAAATCGCATGCGCAACAGTTTTTAAATTGTTACAAAAGAAATGAAATTGACATCGTCCGACAAATGCTTTGATGGTAAAGTGCACAAGGTTTAGCACAGTCGAGAAAAAAAAAAGCGACGATCAGGATTATTCGGCCTCTGGAGTGGTGAATCTATTGAAGCATTAAAACCAGTCAGCTGAGTAAGTCAGAGACTAGCTACCATTTCCTCAGTGTTTCAATCAACATTTATATTCTTAGAAAAAGCAAATATAACCTTCGTGGCTGCAGCGACCCTCGGAGCCAGTTTATTTAATTCTAAAACGTGGACTACGGTTCGGTAAATGACTGCGATTTTCCAGATCTCTCGTCATCATCTGATAATCAAAAGTATTTGAGGAAACATGTGCAACCCATCTTTGATATTTATTTGTGATATTTATTTGTGGTCCCCTTGAGGCCTATTCCAGCTTGTTCCGTTTTATCATATCACAGTAGTTTCGAGTATACCCAGCAGGCATCTGGTATCGTAAACACCCCATAAGTAAATTATCATAGTGGCGTTCTGTAGAAAGTGCCTGACTCCAGTTCACTATAAATTATAAGACAAGAATCTAAAGCTTTACACGCACACATACATATATGTTTCTGTAGAACACAGTGGGAGCCACTAGAACTAGGTTCTGAACCAGTGTGACAGTGCTTGCTTGAATAGTTTTTGTTCTTAAAACTGTGAATAACTTTCAATTAGGGCATACTTTAAAAATGTTTTCAGATTAAAACTGAACGTTTAATACTACTTTTCTCAAATCGTACATTGTTTGGTCTCGCAGGCTGAGCAAAAATCAATGTGATACAACTATTGACCGCGCAGGATTAGTGGGGTTTCTCTGATTTCGTCCATCCATGCAGTAGGTTGGGCGAGACATGAATTTCACGCACCTGGACTTAGTGCCAGACGTTGGGCGATTTAATGTGTCCGATAACATGCAGTGTGCACCAACATATTGAAAACACTTGGGAATGACGGCTCAGAGAAACGTTGAAGTGACTGACTCGTGGGTTAGATATGCCGAGACAACGCACATACCTTCTAGCAAACTTGTTCTCCTGACTCATAATCACAATCCATTACGTCTGATTGTGCACGTTGTTTGCGGGCATCCCTCAAAACATCTGGCGTCGATCCAGTTTATTAGGGGCAGACATTGCGGATTGACCCGACTGCGTGGATTGAGATAGAAGAATGGGCTGATGTATCTACAACACAAGTAGAGAGACAAGGTGAGCCACTTCAGTTAAATCCGTCTGGTGGGAGAGCATTGCGGACCCTCACATCACCTGCCGAATTTGGTAAATGTGCACTGATATCTCATATACATTACAATTTCACTAGTTACTACTCACAAAATTCATTGCCGAATACGCAGGTTGGTGTTACCAAACATCGAAAATCATCCGCTTCTCACTAACCTATTTTAAATCAGACTGTCACACACTGTCATACACGAGATCGCGTTGATGAATATTTTGAGCACCACTGGGCTAAAATCCATGCAAAAGTGTCTACAGAAACTTAAATTCCACTTAGTTCTTCGGAGTGAATGTTATATCTGGGAAATCGTTTGGGGATTTACAGCAAAAGCATGTTTTCATGATTGCTGATCAACACCACTAGTGTTTTGGTCCTCACTATTCTTGCTCGATTGTTCCTTATCCGCCTTTAACTTTCATCAACCATGTTCGAAACTGCCTAACATTGTTCCAGTTCATCGTTCGTGACCAAAACGCATTCTCATCTGATCACAAGGCTTAACGATTGCTTCAGCTGGGTTCAGGTGAGAAAAACCAGTTTTACTTAAAAATTAAAGTCTTGTAAAGAGCAGATACCGAACGTGGATATTTTCCTTCTCTTTTTCTGTTTTTGTGGTTGTAAGCTTTGTATGTTGCTGCTCCACAGTGTTGGCGAGTTGCATGCAGATGCTTTTGTCTCCATTCTGGCTTCGTTTCTGACTACTCTTTGGTTTACACTTGTGAACCTGGATCATGGTTTATCATCCGATCACTAGAGAAACATGAAGACTTGCAGCTTTATTGCTTCTTCCGTCTCTGTACAGACAGGGACCTGGACAGATTGCACATAGCAGCTTTAGAGTGTATCCTACATTCATAAAATACACACAAGAGTACAACAAAATTTTCAACCGACAAACGAAATTTGATAGAAAACTAGTCATCAAAGGAGAATTACATGGCTGAAATTACAAATAGCACGTTATTCCGCTTTAAGTGAATTGTGTGAGACTAGCTCGTCTGGCACATTCGTACGCTGAACTGTAGTGCCAAATGGAGCTTGGACAGAAAAATTTTGTCGTGGTTCCTTCAGACGAGCCAATATCCGCGTCAGTTTCTTCTGAAAGACATTTCAACTCATGCTATAAATGCTACTAAAAATTTCCTCATTTCAGTGAAATAAAGGACTACCTAGGGGTCAATACATGGTCACGAACCAGTTATTTATGAAAATTTGTACCACCCATATATGGACCAGAGCATGGGTGAGAAAATCTTCACAATTTTGGCATGGCTTTCTTACAGTGAGCATTTTAAAATGGAGAAACACCATAGAAAGAACGTCCTACAAAACAGGTTGTTCCAGACGTTTACATTTTCATACTTAATTGCAAGCCTCGTGTGGATTTTCTGCTTTGGAAAAGTTCCCCATCATAAGGCTGATGCAATTCATTCCGTCTTCTGGCTCCGACGGTCTTGCAATTCCATGGTTTTCATTCATACTGCAGCCTAAAGCAATCCTATTCAGTTTGATTCTTCTCTGAGGATTGGGGTGACCATGATAACGTTCGATCTTCTTTGAATGTCACAAATCCTTCGCTTTCTGGTAAACTTCTGATGTTTTCTTGTCAACGCCACATTCAGTATTGAAAGTTCTCAACCTTCAAGAACGTGTTTTCTTCTAATATCTTGGGTTGACTTCACCATTCCTCTATTTGCTGTAGCTTATCCGGTCACTTTTTTATGTGCGTTCAAACGGCCTTCCTCAGATAGATATGTCTGCCCCTCTACTCAAATTCATGTAAGCTCAAGGATGTTATTAGTTCATCACACAAACTACAACCACCACATTAGTATGATTTATTTGTGTAATCTACTCAAGCCGAACATCCCACATTTTCGGTCACATGTGCCAGGGAGTGAAAAACGTGGAACATAAAGTGTCTGGAGGTTTGTTGAAAAAACAACGTCACTTAACGAGACAGACTGTACGGATATGAATTCGAAATTTCTCATTCCACAAACCGAAAACAGAACGGGGACTAGGAGTGTAGGTGAACGATCATTCAGAGTGTCCTCAACATTCAGTCTTACTGATATAAACGACCCACTAAGCACACAAAAGTTTTAGAACCCACACATGGCCAGACTCTGGGATCGCAGCTGCCCCAACGGCTGGGTGCGAAGTGCATCCCAGAAGCCCCAAACGACTCTCAAGTGTGATAAAGCGATCGAGACATACATTTTTAGCTGAATGCGTAGATGTTAACAAATGTCAGTTGACACCAGTCTATCAGGTTGTTCATAAAGGTTCTTCTGGATGAATTGCACAGCAAGTATAAGATAGTTCAGCGTGACTGTTACGGTAATCATTATTTAGTTTTGAAGATGAAAAAATTGTTTTTGATAAACAGATTGGGAATAACACAACGTTACGAGCAAGTTGTAATACTCTACGTTTCAACCACCTCAGGTGGCCTTAGTCAAAAGTCTTGTAATCAATTACAACACTCCTGAGGAAGGCCACCCGAGGAGGTTGAAACGTAGAGTATTACAAATTGCTCGTAACGTTGTGTTATTCCTTATCTGTTCATTAATAACATGTTAAACACGACGCTCAAACTGTTCAACTTCATTCGTACTAACTTTGGTGCGGATATCTCAAAAATATTGTTTATTTCTAAACGTTACTATTACGATGGTGTTAAATTAGTCCAGTTTATATGATCACTTGCAATGTAAACAGCATCAGATCAAAACTCTCGATGTCTTTTTAATTTAAAGAAATCGTGTTAGATTAAGTATTTTGTTTTTAAAACCCTTGACCTCATCAGAAGTGCCATGTGCTTAAGGGCACAGAAGTGACATCAGTAGGTTTCTTTGCAATTCGTAGCGAAATTTTCCAGCTTTCGAGCTCTGCGCTGGTAAATAATAGGTTCACTGGTAGCTTTATCCACATACAACTCCCTGCAACATTTTGCTTCGTATCATACCTCGTAACCACTGGACTATTCGTACGATTTCATCGTTTTGGATGAGACATTCAGGTATCATAAAAACGGTTAAAACGTTCTTAGTAGCTGTGGTGACTTATATGTACGATGGTCTTACCCGCCCATACAAACATGACTTCTACGACAGCAATAGTTCATTCGATGAATCGCGTGTTTCACTTTCCAATTCGCACAGTTTCATGTTGCTCTTACCTTCTTGTCTATGAAGTGGTTACACGAAGTGCTCTTTTCCGCCTAGTTCTGTTCGTTTGGCTAAAGTCTCCTCTCTTAGGTTTTGCTTGTTATTTCTCTTCCGTTGTTCCTCCCTTGCTCATTGGCTACCCGTTACATCTAGCTTGCTGTCCATGATCCACTCAACATGAACTTTGACCGTACACCACCACAGTGAAATGCTCCACTGCGTGTTAAGATAATGATACCTTTAAAGTGGTCACACATCTCACATTGAATCCCTCATAGCACACGATATAAAATGGTCCTGGTTAGCTTGCAAGTTTATGTGTACCTTATTAGATAAGTGATTCAAGGCTGACTACGTTTAAAATGTGTTTGGTATAGGTATGACAATTTATCGTTTGCCCGCGTGCTGATGGTAGGCATTGCCTCTCTGGTCCAGCCATCCAGATATAACATACATGTACATTATACACTAGTGGTAGTTCCTCCTCCCAGACGATAGCCGGTTGACGAGCCGTTTACTTATTTGCCTGCAAAAAAACCGTGTCCGTTGAATGTGTAGCGCGCATTATTTTATTTCGCACAGGCCGGTGAAATGAAAGCATCACCGTTTTGTACATATATATATATAAAACGTAGCGGTAAATTTAATGAGAAGAACTGCAGCACATATTTGAAAGTAATATTGAAGGCATAAAAAGGCATTGCACCTGTATGCATGTGCCAAGTTTCCAATGGATTCAAATATTGTATTAAACAAAAACTTGCATTTTCGCGAATTGAATTCATGGGGTGTTTGTAAGCGCGTCGAGTTACTGTTTGTTTGTAAACAGCATGTGTTTTACGTCTGCGACTTACGGGAGTAAACGAACTATTAAAATATCGTCTCATTTATCTACTATCATCGAACACGATGGTGTGCGTTAACTGTAACCAAAAATCTAGTTAGTCTCATCTCCACAATATTTGCACTATATTCAAATGTTATTCCAACCTAGTCTTCCCGAATATTTTCAGCCGGCTTGCTCCAAATCAGAACTAAACCTGAGTTTGCAGTCAATAAGGCTTATCAGTAGAGTGTACTCTTTCCTCTACCAGAACGTGGATTTATCCACCTTGTCTAAGTGGACCTTAAATGTGCTCACCTGAGATTATCGAGTTACATAAACAGTACCCATAACCTATCGTAGAGGAATGTTACAAAGTGGTTAAGTTGAGGTGAATACTTTAGTGGTTAGCACAATTCCATTACATGTTTGTAGGTTTAATGTTAGTTATCGAGGCGTTCTCATTTACGTATGTGCGTAAACAAGATGAAAACTGGAACGAAATACTACTTTTCAAAAGGGCAAGTTTGAAAGCCATGACCCGAAGAGAAAACTAGGCGCAAATGTGAGTAGCGAGTTCCTAACGATAGAAATCATGGACTACTCGTGTGTAATCGTGTTCACGGACCAAGTCTGAGTTACTTTTTAAAGTACAACACGGTTTCAATATATGCAAATTAAGTGAATACAATAATAGCAAGTTGAATCGTGTGACAAGCCTCGGATCTGAATGAGGATACTACAGCAAAAATTCCGTTGGCAAGAAAAGTAACTTTATTTTTCTATCTATCCATTCAAGCAATCGAATTCATCTGAAACTGATCCTTCCAAAATGTCTTCACCGAATGCGTGCGAGCCAACCACAAAAGAACTTCCGACAAGTCAACCGAAATTTCGGTGCCCTTCTGTCGGGTTTGTGACATACTCATGCCAGTCTAGAAGACAATCGCCCACCGCTACTGATCTGACGCGATCTGAGCAACGTCACTCTAGTACGTTCTGCACTCTGGGACAATACACACAACTGTGCCCGATTACAGTGCAAATGCCGAACCGGTTGATACAAACTGATCCGTGTACAACTTCAAGTGAGTGATCCACTTTTAGTGCATTAGAACAAAGAATTCCAATCATCACTGTGGATGTTAGAAACACAGATCACAGCAAAGGTTCATCCGCTTTTACTCAGACGAATTGTCCGGTAGGTTAAACAATGAACACCAGTTCGTTCTTCAGTTGTATTTTAGGAACGTTTTGTCAACAAATCTCCAACAAGATGAACGACTTCCACGGTGAAAATTAATTTAAAAAATTAGGTAAATGCCATAACGTCTCTATCTGACTCATGCGGTCCAAAAAATCCCCGAAGTCAAGACTGAAATAATACCACTTAACTGAATTACCGACCGTTTAAAAGTTATTCTGAAGTTCGTGACCACCTTTTCATAAATGACATCCTGATGACGGTATATAAGTTAGTTCGGATCCACAAAAATACCATGATGAAATATTTTCCCTAATGGCACCAGCGGTGTTCCGCAGGAACTCATCTCATGACCCCTCCTTTTTCACCCTTCTCGTTCTTGAACTACCCACTGAAGTTAAATAGCCGAAGTTGCTCTGCGCCCATTACACAAAAGCCCCCGGCGAGTTCTAGAGTGCCCGGAAGATGTTGCAATATTACATAGTGATTTAAACTGTTCAAACCCAGGGAGTAGTGAACGCAACTTGCTCCTCGATACCAGCATATGTAAACTCGCATACACTGCCAACAAAATTGTGCTAACTGCTACCTTGGTGGCACTAAGCTGTTCGTGCCAGTGTGCGAACGAGGTCTACGGATCACAGTGACAAACGGTTCAGTTATGACTACAAAAGGCACAAGTAACTCTAAACCGCTTAGAAAAATTTCCGAACCTTCCACCAAACTGTTTTTTGCATAATACACCGACGTCTGGGAACGAATATACAGACCTTATGAGACTCGTGAAGACCACCTACCCGGAAAGCCTGCCAGAATTAGTTCGATTCTTAATGATTTATAAGCGCCACACTCCAAGACTGGAATCATCCACATCTCCCAGCAAACAAGAATAAACTTCCAAGGAATCACTCTCTGGAAATGAATAACAGAACAGGCTAGTTACTGTGCAGACAGCACTGCAGCACAATTGGGATTTGTTCACATTGGAACGCGAAAACCGACTCTGTGCTCACGCAAGAATCGACTCAGAATTACAAGACATCACTCGGTTGGCACACATGTGAGAGACAACAGGGAGCACAAGTATCTTAACCGCTACGGTGGCTCAATCCCACAGGTCAATAATTGCATATTTCTGACTAGACGTTGTTTCGGCGTTCGTTGCTGAAATGACTGCATCCAGCATTTTCAGTGGATTTGTCTTTATTCCGTTTCACCTACCATTTATTTATGTCCAACATGTTTTTTCATCGGCCAGATTACAGGCAGGAACGCACGGGCACAGATCTTTTACTCTTCCGTAACAAACTGTGAACCTATGAATTTACTACAGCACCCCCTGAGTTGGAACCTCCTTCCGGGATGAGCAGACGTGTTTCTTGAGTGATTTTGGTTTCCGTTAGAAGGGTTCCATTTTATACTTACGATTTACGGTGCATTTACTCGTGTTTTAATGATTATAACGACGTCACCTTGCATGCACAATCAAAGTAGTATTGAGCTCGTTAAATCTTACCATGACTATGCTCAAATAGTCAAGTACCTCAGATTCATGAAATATGAAACGACCGATGATTGCAAACTGTGAAAAGTATGATACCACAATAGAATGCTGAGAGATCACCTGTAGACAAGAAAACGAAATAATGGCGTAACTAGGGGGTTCGGAATGAAGATGTGAGTTGGACGAAAAGCTCCTCGGTTTGATTCCGGCTGAAATATTTTTAAACCGTCTAGGTCAACTAGCAAGAAAGGTAAAAAGCTCAATATAGAAAAAGCTGTTTCATTTAAGAGCGAGCTGCTCTTTTTTTCGTGTTCAAATATTCTTCAAATATATCACCACACTTGGTTAGTTTCTTTCCCTTCTTCAATAGAAAGTTTCTTAATTCGCTGCATCACGTCCACAACGTTGTAGCTACCTTGCTACTCATCTTTTCTATATTTCACACTCTTTCACACTTTTGTGTAGCCACCTGAATTACGATTTTCCCCTGCCGCATTGTTTAAAATCAGTTGTCTACTTATGTGTTGTCAGAAAATACACTGCACCCACTTATAAGCAGATAGAATACTTATGCCACCGTTCCTGATTATCGAAACTTAAAAACTTGTGGGACCGTCAGAGTACGCGATTTCTTTACGACAACACTTGAGACTTTAATTGTGCCGTGCAAATGGAGAAGAATGTTGTCAGTAATCGCGATTGATGATCGATTAAAAGTGCCGCGTGGGTTGAAGACAGCATCGTAAAGATAGCATAACATTGGGATCTTTAGGACTCATCTTCAACCAAGATTAATCAGTCAAATGTTTCTGAGAGGAATCCATAAAAAACGTATTTGAATCCTTGTGTTGCGCGGTGAATTTGAGTTCCGAGAAATCACGGTGGCTATCCAAAGATGCATCCGACGTCCTAGCTTGCTTCGATATAAACCCCGGAGACCACTGGCTACTCTGTCTTTAACTATATACGCCCCTGAATTCCACAGCTTGACTTAAAAACAATTAAAAATGCAATTTCACTCTGGACTTCAATGGTAGGTCCTTAGTGTACGTTGTACACACCTACATATAACTGTCAAGAAACACCTATTTCTGACAAGTCACCCGAACCGTATGATGAATACCGCATGAATCACGAGATCAAAGCATGTATTTTGTTCATGCTGGGACGTTATACCCCACCTTAGATGCAGATGTATGGGCGGGGTATGCTCTTTGTGAAAACCAAATTGTTTATGCTACCCCAGGACATCACGATTTGCAACTTTTGATTTCCCAACTCATCTTCGCAGAAGGTGAGTACTGCAAAAGTGTCGTACTCTTCAAAAACGTTCTTTAAGGACTTTATTTTGAAAGTTTTGCCGTGTTAAGCACTGAATTATACTTCATAAAACTGAGAAGTAAAGACAATCGGTCTGTAAGCAGAAGCAACTTCGAGGTGATCCTTAAAATAACACTCGTCGTTCGTCGATTTCACCAAGCCTCAATGCCTCGTCTAAATTCACCTTGGGATCTCCATTTTTTGCATCTGTGTACGGGTGAAAATTCTAGAAAAAGTCCAGAGAAACATATCAATTTTCAAGTAAAACAAGACAAGATTGTGTTTGGTGAAAACTCACGATAAAAGTGATCTGAGTGCACCTATGTATATTACAAGCCCGTTTGCACCCAGAACTGAAGCTCTCACACTATTTCACGGGAATTTCTGTGGTATCAATACAGCTGAATGACAGGTATTTCACATACTGCACAAAACACAGCAAAACGCCCTCTAGTAAATCCGTCTGTTTTTGTTTACTGTAGATGTTTTGAATATAGCATTTCAATGAGCAATTTCGAAGGGTAGTGAAAAGTTTATGCTTTTGGTCTTTTTGAGTACTTGTGATTATATGACTGAGTTACCGAACAATGACCGGCACCGTGGCGTACAGTGTATTCCCTCATATATATACGTTTGTAATTCCAAAACAGTAGCCGAAGAGATTTCGAGAAACAGGTAAATAGAATGCCTGATGGTTGGAGTAAACAAGTCTTATGTGACAAGCGTGATGGTTTGTATGGGAACAGTTGAGAGCTCTTTCACGTTTACGTTCCGAAAACAAATTGTGTTGTCAACTAAACTTACGCGGTTTGATTTTATATTTAAAGAAATAGACGTGTACTGGAATAAAGTTTCAGTGGGAATGTTAAGTACCATTAATTTTCAAATATCAAGTTAACAATGTTGGAGTATGTCATTAATGCTATCTGTTAATAACACTTATTAATATTCAAAAACCTCCCCTTAATTATGCTCAAATTTATTGACCAAATACAAATTCAGATGAGCGGTAAACAGTCATTCTCGTCTCAGCAAAGAACTGCGCAATGCGTTGAATATCAAGAAAGTGTTAATAATTTTTTCCGTGATAAAAAAAACAATTCTAGCAGATCCACGGGAGTTCACTTAATGAGGCTTCCTTATGTTTCGCTACACTAGTTTCATTTGTTTCCACTTGTCTCAACTCAAACTATTACAAACCTCATAACCGGAAAAAGGGACAACCGTAATTAGAATGTTACAAAAACCCACTAATGGGTGAAGATGAAAATGAGAGAGTGGCAGAAAGGATCAAGCACATTCAACCAAGTGTTTTTGATGGCGAAAACAAATATAACCACTAGTTCCAAAGACTAGTTCGGACTCCTCTCACTGCATCTGTCAGAGCAATTTGGTTGAAAACACTGGGTTTGTAAACTGCCACTAGTCCACCAATAAGTGAATCAAATTTCCGCTTTCTCTCGTCCTTCAGTATTTCAGAAACTTAGAAAAGGAAACAATGAACCAACACTCGTTCCTTATAAAAAAACGTGTTCATAACTTCGACGATCAGAATCTTAGCAGTTCAGAATCCAATCTGTTCACACCTTGGGAAATCACGGCTTCCTTAACGTGAATTTGGAGAGTTAACTAGAAAGCGCTCACTTTATTAAAACAGAGCGTTCTATACCACATAAGTAGGACAGCCCATGACAGATAATTTGAAAACCGCCAATAACGGTTAAAATGCTTCTTTACAGATAGCAATCCGCCCCTTTCCACATCAGAAAAGCCTCAATACGTATTTCGTAAGGAGAAGACTAATGTAGACTATACTATCTTATGGCGCATAGAAAGAACTAATTTTCGTTGGTTCTTCAGCATACCCACCTCCGTGATACTGTCAACATTTTGCCGGTTGACTACACGTGATTATAACGATGCCATGTTGTGAACAATTAACATTTCAACTTGTCTGAGCTGTCCAGCCGTCAATATTATGTAATGTAGAGATTTTGAACATCAGAATTTTGCATGTCGGAATTTTGAGTACCCGAAATTTTCTATAGACCTGCTTTCCAAGTATGGAAACAAGACAGCAATCACTGTTGCTCCAACACCCATGGCGTTCACACGGTTCGGAAGATACAGGACACGTCTGATATATCTGGTTAAAATAAAGATGTGTGACCGGAAATTAGCGCTAACAATTATCGCCAAGTTAACAGGAGTTCATAAAGGTGAAATGACGTGTCAGATTCATGACATGCGGGATGAATCGGCTCACATATTCTGGTAACATGCACCGGATTCTAAATCATCAATGAAACAAATCTTTTTGATTTCTAAACTTGGAAATGAATCGTTTAACTACATTTCACTTTGGCCGCAAAGTGTGGATTCGCTAGTTTGAAAAACAAGGCAAGTTGGTTGATGTTCCGTCTTAATCGTTCCATGTTGATTGTAGACCATTTAACTAATGAAATGCAGAATAGTGCATATTTTGGTCGCAATTTGAGGTGCACAGCCCTCTAGCGTAAATAACTAGGGATATAAAACTATCGAGGGATTTGACTGACAGATAAAACACTTTCTAAAATCGGTTAGGGCCTTTGGGTCCAGACATTTTTCAGCTGACTGCCTTCGAAAAGACACACAATACCCGCGTTTCATTCTTTTTGGCCCAGATTGCCAGCGATCCATTCTCTTTCCACGCATCCTGTAACGACTTTAAATAAATCTTTTTCAGCAATTATTGTTATCTTCTTAATGAAACACGTGTAACCAACAGAAGCAACAAGTATACTGACAAACATATCTCTGGTGACCACATTAGGATTTTCTAAGAAATACGACAAAACATTGAATTGGTTGAACGCATTTCGCTTTAAAACTTCTATATATTCACAAGTACATTAGAGGAAGGTTAAAAGTCACAGAGATTAGGAAACTTTCCGCAGGTGCGGGTGGTCGAAAGCACTCACCTGTATCAATCACATTAATTGTTGCAGAAGATGATCAATCTTATTTTCATATTAGTTTTACCAATATTTTTTGTAGAAAACACGTGATGGACATTTGTTAAAATATACCTTAAAATTTGCATTATTTTTACCGATCGCCTTAGAGGTTTGATTGGATTAAGAACTGCCTTCAAGTGTGAAATTTAAGAACTGCATGAATCAACAACAAACGGCATTAAGAGTAACAGTGGTCAAAAACGATGGCTTGTAGTTTTGCTATATTGAGGTTAGACACGTTGATAATGTTCTGCTAATCATCTCGGTGAGTTCGCAGTACGTAGTCCTTCAAGGCTTGAGGACAGTTGACCCTTTCCATGCACTATAACGACAAAAGCACTCAGTCGTTTCATATTTTGACAAAAATCTTCTTGGTATCTCATTGATAACAATCTCTTCTGTCAGGTAAAAAGTACATCTCATTGGCTGGTTAACTTAGTCTGTCATTACAGAAAGTGAATTGTGACTGACAAGCTTGAGTGATCAAATTATATACCGCACCTTAACAAAAGATTAGAAAGACTTGCTTTCGACGTCTCACTGTGGCATTCAACCGAGACTTCGCATGAAATTCTGCAGTGCACCGACATTACACTTGCTTCTTGGTTGCTTTTAACCCACCAACAATTCAGCCTTTGAGCTGTATAGTTTGATATCTTTATAAGTATGTACATAGCGATACATTAGTATCACATACGTTTTGTGGAACTGGGTTAAATGCCGCATGCTGGTCACATTGGGACCGTAGGCTAGGAAGAAATTAACAATGCCTGCGTGTTATATAACTTATAAATATTAGCATCGTACTCCTAGAATACTGCGGTCTCTTGACAGTTTGAGAAAACAAGAATTACTTCCCTACTTTTTAACATCAGAATGTACTAGCCATTCTCTTGCTCACTGCCTGCATCAGCCAGATCACTTGTTCTAATGGATGGGTGTCCATCAGTAATACACTGGATTGACCATACACTTCTCCTAAAGATCGTACTAGTGCAATATGCGCGCGTTGAGGTCGCTCAGTTCGTTTTCTGATGAGTTGGGCAACCGCAATTTCGCTGTCGATTCAAAGAGGCCTGATTTCAATACACGTCAGTAACATCGGCTGAACACATCGAAAGATAAGTTTTAAACTAACAGCAAGTCTCACTATATCCACTGCTGTTTTGGCAAAGCGATCGTATTCATAGCAATCTATTATTGTTCGTTGAATACTTCCCACAAAGACGCTGTGAACGACCACCGACTGTGCTCCTAAACACGTCTTGTTGTACGGGCAGCTCCCCAAAAGTTCTCACTTTTGAAGAACTCTAGCTTTCATGTATTTCTAGACCTCCGGAATCTTTAGACGATCTCTGTTATGTTCACCTACAAGCGTTGAAACTCAGAAATCATAAAAATACTAAATTAGTCAACTCAGTGACTAGTCTAATGACGCGGACTGAATAACTGCGAAACGAAGTGTAGATCTCCATGAGTTTCGCCTGATGGCAACTGATTCATCCGCGGACCACCGGGGGAGACATACTTGGCCTTATAGATCAGTGATATTTGAGCGGGAGACAGTTACCGGGTAATTAATGAAGTTTGGTGACAGGAAAATAGCTCAAAACATCTGCATAAAGCTGTAGCGGCTGTTTTGTTGCAAGTAATTTTTTGGTGTAAAATGCAGTTTAAAATCTCCCACTGGGACTTTCTCGTGTGAAGATGAATGTCGCCCTCACGAATATGAATAAAATGACACTAAGAATGGAGGATGGTCGTACACTTTTGCACTAGCAATGTACCATTCTTTACGTCATCACTAATCACGGATATCTGACCGCTGGAACCATACTGAAAATAGAGCCAAACACTTTTGTCCGGAGATATAAATACTGCACTAAGCAAACTACTGGCATAAAACCTCTGGCATAAACCTCTGCTAGACCAAAGCATACACATTGCAGAGACGCTTCGCACAGTCCCGCTTCAATGATAATTTCGCGCTAATTGCACGCTATTCTTACAATACACCATTTGTGTTGCCGTGTCTACACTCAGTATAGAGAGCACCGAAATGGTGACCATAGTCTGCGGTACAACTGTGATCTGAGTTGAGTCACACAAACAGCCTGTTTAGTTGTCATTGTCTACGTTTCGCTAGAAGATAGTCTGTCACAACTAACCCAAATGACTTAAGACAGATTATTCGAATCTGATCATAGACGCTGCTGAAATTTGAATGGATCATAAATAAACAGAAAATCAAGAGAGCCATGGCTTGGTTGTCGACTTCTAATCCACAGACCGTACTGCGTAAAAACATCCGTTCTTTCAATAGTTATAGTGGCACAATATTATATTCACTGTCAGAACATGTCCTAGTATTAGGTCTACGGTACAGATGGGTTAGTTGTACCCCACTGAATCTTGTTGGACTGTAAGCGTTATTTTCCGTTCTAATGAATAGTGGATGAACTTTGTAAACTTCACGCTGGAGATAAAAACCTGTAAGTCTGACCATGTGACCTATAGAGAACAGCAAGATAGCATAGTAAATTGATGGTCGCACATCTTTCAATAAGTATTTCACACAGCAGTCTGTTTGTGACTGATTTATCGTGAAAACTTTTTACATTCAAACACACGTAGTGGCTCGATCATTTGGATGTTCACTTTTTCCGATTACACATAAATTACTTGAATCGACAAGCTACCAGTTACAGATTAATGCACATATGGGGGCTGACGCACGTTTGTTCTCGCTGCACTAAGCTGATTATTAGATGGCTTTCGGCCAACGCACTGCAAACCTGTCCAGATTGTGGATGTGATAATCATTCGCTTCTATGTTTAGTAGATCATGTGGCGCCATTTGTTTACCGTTTTTCGATAGCGCCCACAGCACCCTGCTGCTGCATGGTCACATTCGTATAAATGCACGCCGAAGGTTGACGGACGGTAAACTGATCAGAGAGCGTGACATTTCTTTCAGTGGCGTGGGTGTAATGCACGAAAGCGAGCATGAAATGATGTGTTCACCAGTTCGGTTGATGACCGTGCAGTGAACAAATGCTAGTCAAAATGAAACTTGGTATTTTGGAGTGAATCCATGCGAATAACTGCCAGCTATTTGGTTAGATCTGTTCACCACAGCGTCTACTAAAGGTCAGCCATCGCGGTTCCACAGTAAACGCCCGAATTGTTCACAAAATTTCTCCGTTGCATATCTGGCCTTGAAAACAAGTGTACGTAAACAGAAAATATTCTCATTGTTAAGTGAAACGTCATAAGGTGGCTAAGAGTGGTTTTACTTTGTCAACCATGTGTTATAACAGCACTGTTCTCGTCATCTGTATTCAAATAACTGATCACGACTGAACACTTTTATCAAGATTAATTATAAGAATAGCAACGGGCTCAAATATTAAACGTTGTACATATGTTCCAGATTCACCATATTATGAAAATGCGGACTGTAATAATACAAATTTATAAAAGTATATCAAAATAACACTTATTTAGAAAAAGTTTCAATTTATTCAGCATGAATTAACGCAGCGTATCGCGGTTACGGCACGGTGTGTTGCTACTCTACACCCACTGGTCAAACACGGAGCAAAATAGCAATAACCACTAAGTAGCGAAGTCGTTTGTGATCTTTAACTGTATCACACTACAAGTAAACGCACTACCAGTGAACATGTTCAAACACAATGGTTCCATAAATAATTTCTGTCCCATTCAACTATCAACACTTTTTGTTGTGTAGGGGTGCTAGCCGTAAAGAAACTACGGCATTAAATTTATCGCTAATGTGGCTTGCATTCCAATCAGCTGAGTTGGATTCCTGACGTCAATTTTTCCTCTACGTTCACGATTATAATTAAGTAATCTTTATTAATGCCAAACTTGATTCACATACTAGTACCATCAGATAATTGTAGCCAGAGTCACAGTCCTTCACTCGTTATGCAATCACAAAATGTTGGTATTGTTAATTCCAATTCACTGTTAGTGATACTGTTCACGAAATCCCTCGACGTGTTGGCTTCAACTTTCTACAAAATGATTTTGCAATCATTTTTTCAGCTTTTGACTACGGAAACACTGTGAACGCCCAACACAAGTTTGCCAGCTCACACGGATCCAACCTACTATGTGACTGCGACCTGCACGAATCCACCAGATCGGATAGTAGGGCGCAGTCGGAGAATACCGACAGTGGGGTCGTGAATACACACCAATTCAAGCCAATATCAGAAATATGCAAGGTGCATCGCACCCAAAAGTGCCATTATGCAACTGTTCGACCACTAACCTGATAGGACTTATGGTACATTCCTCGTTAATTTCGTCTCACTGTCTGGATATTCCGATCAGTAGATATGACTGGTTTTTCTACTGTATTACTGAATGATAGCCTTTGAGTGGCTAACAAAATCCCGTGGAATCACTACAAAACTGTGATTAGAAATTCACTGTCATCGGGTATGTCTAAGTGTTATCAACATTTCAGCACAAACTACATTGTTTCGGAATGAATTCGCAACATGGAAGTCCAGGCTGTTTACTGGCTTGATCGTTAAAAACGAATGACTTCATCACCCACCATGCATTTCAAGTACGAGTTGTCGTGAATATTTACTCTCTTTATTGATCATTTTCACTTGCAAAATGATGGGAAATTTTGTTCAAATCGACTGCTACACTTTCTTCATTTGTTTGTAAAATACGTAATCAACACGTTCCGGATGGAAACCAAAAATTTAGGAGTGCAAACGTGGACGCCTGAAGCCTAGAAACAACAGAGGAACATTTTGTGAAAAGTTTGCTTTTTGCGATCCGGTAAAAAATGCTCTTGAACAACAGGTTTATGGTTACGGATTTTGTAGAATTCTAAAATAAAAGTAACTGCGATGGTTAAAACATGCAGTAGTAACTGGGATATTAAGCAGGCTGCGTCACAGTAAAAGCCAACGGCAGAATCCTTCCACTTGAAATTTACCGAGTATCTTCAGTTCGTGGTAGACAATCGGAACAACCATTTTAAGGATATAAATTCTACTGTCGACAAAAGTGAAGTCCTTCTGAGAACATAACAGACCATTACTACTAGCTCTGTCCAATCTTCCTGCCTTAAAGATGTCAACGAATTTTCCACAAGAGTTCAAACAGTTGTGTGGTGGTCGCCCACCTACCCATATAAATCAGCACGATAATACGAAATGGACAAGTGGTCAGTTCCCAGTTACACAAAGTCATGAGTTCGGTGGGCTGACTGGGACCTTGTGCTAAAAAGCATTAAGAGGTAGCCATCCTTTTGAATGCAAGGTGGAGGTGGACAACCCTAACGAATGTATCAACGCAGTAACTTATTGGAGTTGCAAAGCTTTGATGCACTGTTTTAAGGTGATGCAGGTCGTGTTACTGGAAGCACTGAAAATAACACACGTAGCAGCTCTGTGTTCCTAACTGGTACTTACCTAGAAAGGATAAGTCGAAACCAGCCTAAAATGTTTGGCCAAATTGAATTAAATTAACGAATAAGATGTGTGACAGAGTTAATAATTTATTACAGAATTCATCACAAAAAGTTGAGCTCTGACTATATCCGTAACTAGAAAAACAACAGCACCCCAGCGTGTGGTGGACGCTCTCCCTTTGAGCTACGCAGCCAAACCGGCAGCTGAGAAAGATCACACTTGGACTTAGTTATCTGCCCAACCAACTGCATCATATGGAATTCAATAAATGATCCAGCGGGTTGGCTGCTCAGGTAAGATTTCTATCAGTTAACACTGGAATCCGCTGACGTCACTGTTTGATGCCCAAGTAACAGTACTGACAAGCATATGACAGATGAGATAGTTGGGAAGAACACAAGGTAAGAAAATCGAGTTATTGCTTGACTTCGGGCTAGGGGCAGAAATTTCTGAGTTTCCTACTTAGTTTCGCAACTTAGAAACGTCTGGGTTTGCTGGTTCTAACCCTAATTCCAATCTAACTCGAGCCTAGATTCTCCCATGTGGGTCCCCTTTGAACAATATATCACTTAAGTAGATCACATCTAAGTGGACAAAGATGAATAACCTGTCGCAGTCGAAAGATGATACCTTTAATTAGGCGTCGTTGAAGGTGTAAGAGTTGATAATAGGGTTTTCCTCAACAACCTACCAAATCGATCGTTTATACAGCCGTCTTTTGTTAGATGGACTACGTTTGTGTTTAACTTTAGAGTATCCCGCGTGTATCTCACGTCGTAGATTAACTAACGAGTGCACTTTGAATCGTAGTGATGAAGAGCGGTTGGACTTGATTCTAGGCCACACAACTAAGAGAAAAATGCACCTTTGTAGGCTAAAAATTAATCGGAGCTGTCGTTTACAAGGGGAGAGCAAAATGATCAATAGTCCCTGTCGGTTGTAGGAAACAATGCAAATCAACCACCTCTATGGCTGTGATATCGTAGAACACAGTGAACCAAAATGTTTCTCATTCATTCTGCCCACGATCAACAATATCTGTGTATTACAAACTGGCCACCTTTCTTGAAAAAAAGAGATCTGGGGAGTTGTGTTATGTTCGAAGGGTAATGAGTAAAACAGAAAAGCCATCTAAACCTGTAACATGCATGCAAAAAACGAGGGGCATGACATATGAAAAGTTCAGTTAGGATGCAACGAATGCCCAAGTTGGAATGGGAGTAAATCTGCTCTCACTAGGGCTGAAACTATAAAAATGTAGCATTCTTAAATTTACTTACATTGATTCGAGGTTTGCAATGCAGGGTTCAGCTTTTTGATATCTGTCTTACTCATTGCCGTGATATGTACTTCCAGATATTCTTCCAGAAAACATTTATCCCAGTCATAACTGATGGCCAGTTGTCGAAACAAATGGTGATAAGTGGTTTGTTCGTTTGCGTGATTCAGTTCCAGTCCTACCTTTGGTGATGGTGGTCGCTGCAAATCCCAGTGTCACTGAGAGTTAACAATTACCTCGATATCACCTTTGTCGAATCATACGATGATTTCGTAATAGCACTGCCACAACGAACGGGCTGCGTGACATAAAACCAAACAGACGCCTCGACTAACTTTATACTCAACGATCATACCATCAAAATGATCTATGATATTCGGATATATAGGGAGTGTGCGCAAAAATCTAACAGAATGTGTATATCTGAACGATTCACCAATGATAATCCGCTTTAATCTAGAACGTGTCTTCCTCGAAAGACTTAAATGTCTTGTTGCTATGTGTTCTGAAATAGTGGAAGATACACAAAATGATTAATTAACCTGGCAAACGGAGTCATCGATAGTTTTTCCATTCAATGAAGATACGCGTTGTTTCCGCCTAGTGGCATAAGCTATTTTTGACGTCAAGGCTTCTACGCTAGTATGTCACTTTCCGGTTCACATATCTGTAGTGACGGTTCATTTTGGAGACAAAGAGACGCAATTTAAAATTACCGGCTAGATATTTTAAGGCTGATAAATACGTCCACATGTCAACGTTTGAACATAACCCTCCGAGGAGTGAATCGGATTAAGGATAGTTCTTCACAGTGTATTTTCAGTAATAAGTAACGATAACCTAGAACGTGTATAAGGCAACTGTATGAGGCAGATAAACGTAACGGAACCAAGAGCCAATCTCCTGAAAATGTGGTTGTGTACATACTGAAAGTTCAGCTCCCAGTGTGCAGCATTCTGACCTGAAATGGTATGAAACTAATGGGTACCCGCAGATTTAAGGTTAACAACCGTTGATTCTCCATACATACTGTAAGTTCGATGCAAGTAGTCATCAGCACACCAACGAACGATGAGGGTGGTGATGAGCGTTGCGTCACGTATCATCATGGGAGCATAGTATAAGGTAACCTGGAGACCCATAACTAATGTGTCTCGAAAACCAACGTTGCCAGAGTACTGCCTGCATCCAGAATGAACGAGGTAGGCTCGTATCATTAGTTTGGTTCCAGTTCAGCCAGCGTCTAATTTCCGGTGAACCTGGCTGATTATCAGGGGTCAGTCACAGCTGGATATGCAAAAGCAACCAACAGTGACGAGGAGAATGTTATTTTTAGGAAAACTACATAAAGTTGGCTGGCGCAGTAATTCAGTCCCAATTAGACAAGCTTTAAGATGGTGCTATTCTAGATACCTTAGCAAATCAGATGTGACGCTTTGATGAGGCTCGCTGTGATGTAACTAGCGATGTAATGAAGTTTTTTACCAGTAGGCAAAAACCTATTCGGTAAGTAAAGTTATTACCGCAGTTACAACTTGTGAGGTTCTAGTCCTGATATCCTCCATTGGAGTTGAAAGACCGGGCCAACTGAGGTTAACTCAACAACAAATGTGACTCTGTTTTTGCATATGAATATTCGGTCTTGCCTAATACGAAATCATTGGTGAAGTAATCTATGTAGCTGCCTGATGAAAACGTGGGTGCATTTTAAATTGTCCATGGCAAGGAAATGCAGTATTGACGAGCTCTGACACGAGCGAATCTGGAGTGCATTTTTCTTCGTCGAGGGGATTTCGACTTAAACGTCTGTGGGAAGGAGAAACTTGCGACCAATGATGAGTTCAAGTTTCACTCCCATGTGCTACATCGTCATGTAGGTACCACTATATGGTCACGAATTACCGTCAACTGAGTCGTAACATGCGTGTTGGAGTGGTCGATGGATTGTGCGATCGACCAGCCACGTGATTCTCTCTGGAACAACTGAGTCGGGTGTGTGGGTGGTTAATCACAAATAATAGGTGAGATATAAAAGTCGTAGCAGCTGGGAATTCGGTAGACGGACGGACAGAAGGGGACCTTCCAGGCTGAAACCGACGGCGATAGAACAGACTAAGCAAAAACGGTTATTTGCTGAACACTCCAAGAGGTGGATTAAGAGACATGCCAAACATAAGTTATATATTTTCTCCTTCCATGACTGGCTGCACTCTGTAGTTCTGTTAATGAAGTTTTCACCCCACGTGTACACGACCTGTTAGCTGTAAACTGAACTGACATCAGCAGATGTCACTAAGTACTTCACTGCATACTTAGTGTAATGTTGGAAGGGACATCACTGACTGAATGCTTGTCTACCATTTAAGGTTATCTGGCAGATTAAATGGATGTTTTTACCCGTAGCGGTCTAATGTAAGTAACCATTTGGAATTACTTTACGATGTATTGCTAATGGTTAACTTGGGAGATATGATAATTTTGAGGAGATTAATGTAGCTAGCAGGAAAAACAGCATGCCCAAACGCATCAAGAACTCTGCCAGCCAAGCTACCAGGTCATTCCGAGAGCTCGAAAATTTCACAAAGTCCAGATGAAGAAAACTCCCGAACTGCAGGCCTGGCTTCATGGCCCAGGTGGTACAACGCTTACCGAGTTTAAGCATGCTGTTTCTCTAATCACTTTGAATCCAACCGAAGCCTTCACCTCTCACGACTGGGCTTATACGACATTTAAGGACAAACCAAAGTTGGCTTGCTTTGGGTCACTTGTAAACTTATAACAGTTGGCCTAATTATAAGTTTCCATGGGTGTCAAAGTTCAATAGATTTCACAGCCATGATTGAAAAATAATTTCAGAATAGCGATTCGAGGGCAATTAATACACTGTTAGACGGCTTGTAATCGTGTCCGTCGGGCACTCTAGTTCATTTATTTGCGAAATAAGTGACATTTTAACAAAAGCACTTCAGTTAGCTTTACGTCGCCTTTGTTTTCTTGCTTCATTTGATATTTATTCATTACTCTAGTAAACACATTTGATTTGCAAATGTGTGGCCTCTTACGGCAATGGCTTGTTCCAACTCCTGTCATCCTCTTAATCTCTCTTGATATCTGCACAGGACTTGACAAGCAATCCAATGCGATGTCAAGTGTATGACTTACCCTACACTTGGTCATCTCGAATCGGCTGACAAAATTAAGCTGTAAGGTGGAACTAATCACGTGATTCAGCATGGGAGTGATCTATAAAACCACCGTCTAACATCCGTTAGGAACCCATTTTTTACGTTTATTTCGAAATAGTTATATCGGAAGACAAATGCCCGTGAAAAATGTCGTTGGGTTAGTGAAAAGTAATGTGTCTGTAGATCAGTTTAAAGGATATTCAATTATTTCTACTCGGATGAAGTCCTCCGAGAAGTCAATTTTGAGATGACTGGAGCAGGTCAACCGATCATAGAAAGTTGTACCATTGGACAGACTACTGAGTCAGGAACCGTCTGAAAATCATTCGGACCGGTTGTGTTTCTTCTAGGTGTACAAAATTTTCATTATCGATACCATCCTCAACTTCCCTATTTGTGGCTTATCTTTTTCTTATAGATTGCAATCGAACATATGTTGTTGACTGAACTACACAGGCGAATAGTCACTAAGTCCCCAGATGGGTTTATGTGGGGTGTGTTGTGGGTACCTGTTCACGGTGGATAAGGAGCGCGCTGAAAACAGCTGCTCCAACCTAATTAGACCTCAAAAGTACGTCGCTGTCTAGGAATACTCTGAGTGGATGGCCATACTGGTACTTATCTTCAGGTCATAGATTCAATTCTCTGTCATGACTAATCACGACCAAGTCGAACTAGATTACAACAGCTGTCTACCACATTTTAAAAATTAGTGCATGTCCCGATCGTCGTACCATTTTGCAAACCGGTTAACTTTGTCCAGAACTTCCTAACCAATTCCAATTTTATCGCTTACAACTGAAGGTTTAAAAATACCAACTGGATTTTTATTCACAACCAGATGTCTATTGACACTGTCCAACCCATGGTGAAGATCGTTGGTGACAAAGTCTAGGCTAACTTTAAGTTCATGAACTTTTCAGGCTTTGATCCTCAAATATTTGAAAACCCGTAGAACGGATAGGTTGACTGTATCTGTCAAACCACTGAGGTTAATACAACAAAGAACAACTTTGAATTCGTTCCACTCTCGAAAAAGCACTGGTCATCGCACTTCTGAATTGGTTCAGAGTATTAAGTTGTAGTCTCCCAAAGGTTGTACCTTCTAACATTCACTAAACACAGACCCAGACATTGATAACGCTCCTCATCTACGGCAACAGATCCAAAAGTCAACTGGCATCAATTCGACAGTAGTTGCTCTAAAAAGGAAAATCAATGGAATTAATCACTTTCGACTTTGGGCTGTCCACCGAAAATCATTAACACTTTGCAGAAAGTGAGTTAATGTAGAATTATTTTGGACCGGGATTATCCACGTTCCATGAAATAAGGAGTTTTTATCAACAATAAGCTCCTCAGAATTACAGAATTCCCGTGAGAACTAGCAAAAATTCTGAAATTTGACCGGAATATTGGTAAGGTTCAATACACGATGTAGTCATCAAATATTTTTCAATATTTCAAGCTTTCTGTATTCCTTCTTTTTAACTGACAAAGGTCTAGATAGGAGAGTGCTGTAATGTTTAAGAAAATTGTTTTTATTGGGATTTGTTTTCTGCTTGTTAAGGATAGCCTCCTTACCACCGCAAACAGATTTGTCCAAAATCATATCCTTCTCTCTAGATTCACTGATTCATAACTGGATGTTCCTACATCTTATACAGCACTTTACCGCTTGGTTGAAGTTTCTGATAAGTCATTTTATTCAGAAAGCACTTCGGCTCCGCATACCGTCAAGTTTCTGAAGTACTTTTTAATCTCTTGCTGTGAGCTGAAAACTTTACTGCTGAACACAGTAAGGCTCCAGATGTTTGAACCCATTTAATCACCTTATCTCATGATCTTAAGAGAACCCAACATATCAACTATCCCGCAACTCCTTCCAGGCACTAAAATCCGGAGTCCAGATCAAGGGCCTACTCAACACGCAAGAAGTCTAAACGAGTCGGTTGGATGAACACACACAGTACACAGCTAAGACCACAACCAGATTAGCTGGTTGTGAGTGAAGCAGGGTGTATGTGCATTTCCAATGAAGTCACTTGGAGTCCTCGGATCACTGAAGTAAAAGCACTGAGTCTAAACCGCCATATGAAACATTTTCATTCACAGTCCGCACAATCCCATGAAAGTCGGTTTGAGAACAAATACGAAATCTGTGAGAACTGTGTTACTCCGCTCACGCCCTCCCAGTTTGAGCGCTTCTTAAATGTATCAGCTTGCTATCCCAGTTAATTATCACCTAATAAAAACCAGTATGATGTGAATGTTTTGTCTCGGCCCGACATAACCGACCTTCGTATCTTGAATATATCGTTTTTCAGGATGAAGCCGGTTTTCACAGAACAAAACTTTTAAATCTAGGCAAAAATTTTTTAACAAGCTGTCCACACCGATTCAGATAATGTGACAAGTTGTTTTTATCACTGAAAAAACGGCTAAATAACATATTTTGGTGGGAAGGGGAAGCACATAGATGAATACTGAGGCCACAAAACTGATAGGTGTCAAGCGCCGCTTACTGTTTCCACAGCAAAGCTACAATATATCAAATCAGAGTGCAAAAATAGCTCGACGAATCTAAAAGCACAACCTTACGTGCCTCAGATTCAACGGATAATTGGTCAGGTTTTGGCTAGTTTTTTGTGATTTACAAGTCCGTTATCCTCAAGAATATAGCTTTTATCGATTGATGAAAAACTGTTCTGATGACGCAATCTGATGGGGTAATCCTATTTTTATCTTGTCCACTTACAATCATCAACGCATGCTGGTTCCCAGTCTGGCATTTCCTTTCAAGCGCTGAAACGGTGAGCGTAATCTTACTGGTTGTGTTAATTACCCAAGTGCACACAGTAACCGGCAGACAAGTGTTCAACATTAAGTTGCCAAAATGACCAACGGGTAACGATCCATGAAAATACTCAGGCGTAAATAAAGACCGAAGAGTGTCACGCAGTTCCAGGCAGGAGAATTATGGTGAATACGCAACAATAGGTACAAAAAATAAGAAATAGGTACACGTTCTCTGTGTGCGCTCAATCAAAACTGTGCGGTGCACTCGGAAAGTGGCACAGAAAGATGAAAACTACGGCCGATATTGATGCAATCGACAAGTGTATTGTACTAATAGTGATTTCGGTTTCCCGATGAGAACATACAGGCTGCTCGCTAAGAAATTTTTCAGGATTAACAGTTGATCTCAATCCTAACGTATTCAATTATTTATTCAATTTTGTTACAAAGACAATACGTGAAATTCCTTAGTGCATCCTCTCCCTGCAACGAAACTTAGTTCATCGGTTACCCGTCCCATGAAAGTTGGTTAAGGGTCTAAGCTCATAATGGTACTAAGTAGCTCTTACTTTGTATATTCTTCAATAAATTTTCAAAAACCTCCGGATTCTTTTTTATTTCATTCTAAGACTTTCAGTCATCAAACGTAAAACGCAACTGAAACTTGACTGTACGATATAAACTAAATTGTACATCTGACAACGTTTCTGGCTTACTGCCACCGTTACAGGTCTCCAGGACTGACGAACTTATGGTCGACTGACTAAGCAAACATGTATTAAGCAAGTATTGCTAACATTCACAGTTCACATGGAGCTGTTGTACGTTTGTGTGTCCACGCTCACCCCTAGTGGAACATCACTATCATGGACCAAAAGTGCAAGTTACAACGAGCCCTGTGTTTATCACTGAGTGCTGAAGTTCAGTCGCAACACTCCTGACGAAAGCTACCTGAAGTGTTTGGATTTACAGTGAAGGTGCCAGTTAAGTTGTGCTAATAATGACCCGTTGGTTGGAACCATTTAATAGGTGACGTTAAAGAACCACGACCAGCTGTTCACTAAATCTGGTAAGAGTAGAATCCCCAAAAACTCGTCACCGTCAATGGTATGTTTCGAGCACTGAAAACGAACAGGTTTCGTTATGTCTAGATATGTGCTTTGTCAATAAGCGTGAATTACACGAGATAACTCCAAACTTTTCAATGAATTTCGGTCCCCACTGCCTACATATTTTATCTGTTCCAATCTGTAAATGCTAGTCGGGTTGGATTTCGCCTCACTGTGGAAACCGTTCTCAAATCTCAGTCACTAGATAGACGTTAATGATTCCAGACACTTTTCACATACTCCTGGAAGTATCATGACAGGAGATTTTGTTCGGCTAAGCATGGGAGCAAAATAATTTCGTGTTATCTATTGTTGACACGATAAAAATGGTCTTTCTGGCAGATAAGGGAACAACACCTGGGAATGAAAATCCATTAAATCTATGTCAAGTTGGCTGTATGAGCAAAAATTGTGCCCTAATCTGATTTCCCTCAGGTAAGAAATTAAATCCCCCTATTTAACTTTGAGACAGAATGATGAAGCGTAGCTAATACTGAAGTCAGAAGCAGCTGATAACAAATACTCATCTGTAGGCTTATTTCAACCATGTTTGATCCGTTGTGCATGATACCAACTGAACTCACGAAAGAAACATAGTTAGAATTAAATTTTTAAGACGAAAACCTACAGTGTAGAATGTACCAATAGTCTTGCAGCTTCCTACTTGGAGGATTAAGATAGTATGTTCTATCAATCAACGTCTGTATCCTTCCAGAGAATGAACTGTCAAAGTTGCCAGTTTAGGTGGCTTTTTAATTTTCAGAAAAACATTTTTGTTGTTCGAATTGTGGTGAATGTTTGTGGAATTCTGTTTGCTGATTTTTGAAACTGATGTCATACTTGTGTACGATACTTCATTATTACACCAGGCAGTTGCTCAAACTAGTTTTCATTGGTGAACAATTTCGGTTTCCAGGTTGGTTTTCGAGATCACCCGCTTGGAAGACTGTTGGGAAAACGTTTGTTTTGACGCTTAGTTTCTTGTTCACTGACTTTGTTTTCTATCGTTTCAGGTACAACCTTATGCTTTGGTCGGCAGTATTAGGCAAAGCGCTTCAGACTGTCACTTAACTTGATCGACTTTTCATCCCTTCAACGCGCCACCTTTTAGAGAGAGCTATGGATTATTGCACCTTCCCGTCTTATTGCATGTTGTGATGTAGTTATCCGCTAGCCTGCTGAAAAAACTGAACCAACTGAGCAAAATTAACAAATATGAAATGTCTTCACTCACAGGGATTCAATGCCACCACAGTTTCGCCAGATCTGCACATACGTAGTGAAGTACCTGCCGACGACTACCACGTGCGCATGTATTCGTTTACCAGTTGGTTTTCCAGCCCTTATTCACGTGAATGCTCAAAGGACCGCTGGATGATTAGTTGTCGCTCATTATACGGACCTGAACGGTTCGTATCCTAGTCTGGTTACCTAGACTTAATGTGTTTGCACAAGAACAAACTGTTCCGGGTAGTAACCACTTTTTATTAATTTCAACTTTGAAATCGTTGACGGTTAGTACTCTCTGTGCTTTCTTTCGTCGCGTTTAGGTAACTAGACAGAAAAACCAACCTGTGATCTGTTTGCAAGGATCTGAAGCCAATACAGCACCGGTCCTTACAAGGGTTGGGATAACTGGTGTGACTCCGCAAAGCTGGAATTATGGAGCAAACATATCTATTTCACGGTTATCTTGCTCTAATAGCCCTAAATGGGGGCAGAAATCCATTTCATTCGCGTGCCTTCAAATGCTCAGTAATGATTATTCGAAGTAACGATAGGTTAACTGTAACTTTCAGTAGACGCCTTGGGCTTCAATCCATTCAACACTTTTCATAAGTAGTTTAATCCTTTCTCACAACCATCCATTTACTGCTGAACGGTAATCATTTTATTGTCGAAGTTCCTTTTCTTCACTATTCACTTTCTTACACAGAACTGTGCAACGTAACGAAAACATCTCTTAATCTTCTCAGTGTTCTGGTTTCGCGCACATCAATTCTGTACCATTTATGCACACATGCACTTTTCGAATTATGCTAACTTCAATGTTGTTGCTTGATGTTCCATTGTTTGCAAACTGATCGTCCGCTTATGCTCAGTAATCCACAGTCGATGTACGATTTTAATATTCATACCTACTGAAATTCATAGCGGTGTCTCAGGCGTAATAAATGAATACATTACTCTGTTCGGCAGTGGCCTATTAGCGATGTTGGGAAACATGAGGTTAAACCGAACGAATTTATGAATGCTGACTACTGTTTACACCGTTCATCACTAGGTGGAGCATCAAGTTGACCGTTTATGATCTCCTATATATTGACAATATTCCTAAATTGCGTCAACTTGATTAATGGTTCGGATAAAACAGTTGACACTATTGAGGGTGACGTGAAGTTCTGAATTAACAGCCCCACTAATTATTTTGTGACGCTTGTGTGAACCCTCTTCAAAGAGTGATTCTCACGGCATTTCACCAAAATCAGTTAGCTATTGTGCTATATTCACACTCATCAGGCTACCAATGAATATTGAATAAATTTAAGTTCAATATCTATTGCAGCAAATTATAAACCTAACACTAAACAGCCTAAATGCATTTTGAATCAGGAACAATTTTGAGAGATGTAACAAACAGTGTCATTGTTTGAGGAAAACCAAATATTAATAAACTAATCACAGTGTTTTCTCCAGGTACCAGGCGCTCAAAAAAAGCTTAGGTCTGTTAGTCACCAGATTAGTAAAATGGTGGCAAACCGTATATTCCTGATTACCTGAAGATATGCTTTTTCGACCGGTGTACAAATAACCGTAACGCTTACTTCTCTGTGAGGGGTTGTTCAGGAAGATGGTCGAGTCGAGAATAAGTTAAGACCGAGTAGTTCAACCTCCCAATTCGTGTCAGTTGACCACATCGTTGTACATTCCGTATGAGCCGAATACCCGCAGATTTTTGCCGTTTACTTCTTGTGTTTAAACTCATCAGATAAACGTAGCCGGATTTTGGATGTGACTGGTAATCACCGGGAACAAGTCAGAATGCAAATACCACTGAGAGGTTTCAGATAGTGTTATGAATGGCGATATGGTTGATAAAGCACTCGGCTACTTGTGCGTCAGAGTCCGAGGTAGTGAAAAGAAACTGCCAACTTCAGCCTTGTGAGCTTCAACACCACACCACATTCAGCTCAGTGGAAGTCACGCTGGCCATGATCTGCATTAGTTCATTTCCACTCACTAAGTGTTTCTGATCAATGTTAACTAACCTTAATCAATACCGTTACAACAATTTATCGCTCTTCAATTCAAGCCATGACCAATGGACCGGTGAGTGATATGATGTGGGCGATTGCCATTAGAGCAATGTTGACTGATCCGAAGAACAGGCCAAAATTTTTCGATCGTTGATAGGATCGATCGTCGAGCAGATATGAAAATCTTGATTTTGTACCCTTTTCATGATTCCACAATTTCATAATTCACCAAAACACACCGATCACAGCTTGTCTGTTTTTGCTGAATCTAGATTATCTCTATAAGTGTATTCATTACATATCATCGGGAGCTTTGAGAAATAAGCCCGGCTAGTTATCAGTTTAAAGACGAATGTCTACGCAATCTAGCATACTGGCCAGCCAGGCGACGAATTCATTTTATCATGTATCCGGTTTAGCATAACATAGACGTCAGCTCATCCTGCATTCCAATTCAGAATAAAAGACAGCATAAGCCACGGTACGCATGAATTCTGCCTTCCACCAAAAGAGTTTTTACCTGTATAGTATTACACATTGTTCGGAAAACTTGCGTCATGCGATCGTTGTCAAGCCAATTTAAACTTCTCGGGGTAAATCCACATGTCACTTCTTTTGAGTCATGTTTGCAGAAAAGATATGAGTCTTGGAACGGCTTTCCCCATAACGTTTTGCACACGGTTTGGATAACAATGGCACTGTATATCTTATGAGTCTATGAAATAAAACTTACCGAATTAATATTTCCCTTAACGCAAGGATTTTTTACCTTTCAGATAATTAGGCTTAAGATAAGTATTTGCATCGAAGGAAAACACCACTGTTCGATCACATAAAGTGTCTAGTCAATGTCTTAGGATGAATATAGCAACAACAAGTCACAGTGAGATTAGCATTTGTAATGTCTCTGTTGTTTTTCTTCTCTAGCGTCCAACTCACTTTTAAGATTTGACTGGTGAAAGCGGTTTATTTCAGCACAAAACTAACTGTAACTCAGCCGTGCTAAACTAGCATTCAGTTCATTAAAAAAAGCAAATGCTAAATGGTATCAGGTGGTTTAATTCACCAACCGTAGTTAATTAATTTGTTTCAAATATATCTGTCTTAACTTGAACGACTTGCGAATCGTACGGACAAAACCCGTGTTCGTTCCAAAAAAAGTTGTGTGAAACGCTTAAAAATGATATCAACAGCTGCTAGATGTGGTTAGTTAACTGTTTTCATTCACAAAAATATGTTTCAGGTCAACCTTTAACTCTTCCAAATATTTTAGACAGTGGCGCAAAATGTTGCGACAATACTAAGTTGAATGAAACTTTTCACAGAATCAACTTGCCAAGTTTGAAACGTGCACACTGACAATCTTATTCCTTGGTTAACACTCTGGAGAGATCACAATTGCTTGAATACAATATAATCACTGAAAAAATTCTCTATAGACAGCACTCACGGAAAGTTTTCTTAACAAACTTGCCACGCTTCTTAACGTTACTCAACCATCAACAATTCAGTCGCTTGATCATCAAAATGTTGGAGGTATGTAGCAAACAGTTTGGCTGATAGATTTGAAGGAGGTTATACTGCTGATAAAAGAGCCTGCATCAGTGAAGGGTTTCATCGGAAATGTCATTTCTGTCTCGATAATCGATAGGTAATTTCTGAAGCCCCGCGTGCCGTTATTAGTTCGAAAGAGAGTTTTACTTTCCATTCCTACTTTGGAACACACCGGATTGTGTTATGTGTTGTTGTCAGTCACGCCACAAAACGGACTAAAAGGTGCAAACTATTCAACACTGCGATAATGATAGGTCAACTATTCTTTCCACACGTAATCAACATCCCCGCACCTTAAGATATACTGAAGTATTCCCTCGGTCTACAACCCACGACAGTCATTCCTTTGGAAGTAAATGTTGCATTTGTACCAGTCGCCGAAGTGCCATCCAAAATAAACAATGCTGGTAAATGCATCCTATCCAGAGGGTCTGCTGATGACTTGTTGAAACTGGTTATAGGCAAATAAACAACCAGTGCCTGCCGGAACACAGGTGAAACGAGCCTTGTAGCAGATAGCATTTCTTCGTCTTCCCTATAAGTCTGTTTCTCGCATACCGGTTGCTTTTTAAAAAAAGGTTGTGGGGCCTCGTCGTTTTGTGAACAAATATTTAGAATCAGTTGTTTTCCCAGTGTGTGTGCACTTAGGATGAGACCCAATTAGGTCGAATGAGTTTCCTCTCAACGTACCTAGTGGACAGTGTGACCATTTCACTACAAATGCTTTCGTGGATCCCATCTGGATTTCCAATAAAACCGCGTTCCCCTACAATCCAACGACAAACGTTTTATCGTTCTCGACCTATGAAAAAGTGAAGCACAATGGCTATGGAGGACGACTGAGACCAAGTTAGGTATGTCCTATTGTGAAATTATTCATTTCACCATAAGAGCGTAAATAATATTTATTTTCAGCAAACGGATGTTGATCCTCGTCAGCCACTCATATCGTGGAAAACATTTCATTCATTTTAGCATGGACCTAGCACATTCGTTAGATGGACATATTCAGCTCTGAGCCGAAATCAGGCAGACGACAAATGATATGGATCAACGTTGAGATGGTTCAAATATTTATCAAAAGTTCTTGTCGACACCAATGTGCCATACTGTTTGAGGTAGCCCAACAGAAACAAGTATACAAAATCTTCCGTCTATGTTATTTGCTAACTGTTCAGGTATTCTGCCTTTCCACTGAAAAGGTTAATGAATAAGCCCAGAAACATTTAAACAATTCAGCAGGTACCCCGTTTCCATGGGGATTTCATAATTTGCTCTACAGTAGCAAAATACCTATCAGGATTTACTTTGATGATTTTGAAGTTTTCTACAACTTGGAAATTCAGTGTAAATCTGTAAATCTGCTTAAAGTATTATGTACTTCGTTTTTTTCAATACTGAATTTGTGACACATCAGGTAAAGGTATTTTCCAACATGTAATTTAAGTTTGTTGGCGCATAAAGAGCTTTCCCAACCATTCACCATTTTGGATAAGGTTTATTTCAATTTGCCTTCCGAACGGCTGAGGTGATTTAAAATCTACTTCCGTTTCATCAGCGTATAGTTCATACTATAAATTATAGTGTACTCTGAGTACTCAAGTTATCCTGTGGTAGATCACTTATCAACCGTGCGCCAATAGCTCCCAAATTTGTTCAGGCTGATTTAATAAAACCCATTCATGGACGGTACGGTTTAAGACAACCAAACTTAATAATCGGCGATTTTTGAAAACATGTATGCGAGACTAACTTTGGAAGAGACAAAACTCCTCAATGACAGTCCGGTCGAAGCATATGTGATTCGTCAAGAATTTTGTCAATAAGCCTTATAAGCCTGTATCAAGGTACTTATGTTGTATCAGTGATGTGAAAACAGATAGTGGCAAGGTCCACCAATAAAATTGGCCCAACAAAAAAATGTGACCACACAACACAGCAATCAAGCTACTGTTGTGAAATTAGCATCAACCACCTTAAAGCAAACATTGTCATCAGCTAACGGGTTTCTAACAAAGTTACTGCATCATGTAACATGTCATGAGTAAAATATTCACAACGTACACGTCCGTTACACTACCAGACACAGTATGAATTATTATATCAAGTAATTTTACCACTAATTTTCACTTCATTAGTGTATAGAAAACCGTTGGAGGATGAAAAATGTTGTGTATAATAAACAAGGTTGTCTCACTTACGTCGTTAACTAAGTCAGGACACAACACAAATTCCAATGTTCCAACGGTTAACAAAAAATATTCCGAACAAGAAGGTGCTTATGGTATACATCAAGTGCCCCATCCGCTCTCTCAGTTATTTTTCAGCGCAGCACAAACTCTCCCAACTTCCTGCTTCCGGCATGTATGTCAACCAAACAACAAAATCCGCAGAAATGACGCCAACACTTTTTATCGTGATCAACCTGCATCCAACCACACTGGTTATAGTGCACATAAGTGTACACTACAGTAGCACATATGGCCTGGAGAACTTTGGAGTTAGTTGAGATGGAGCCATAGCCTACAAACATACAAGTATCTTGGCACTCCATGTAAATGATGTTACCGATTGTAATCTGCTATGACGACCGGGTTTTTGCTAGAAAAAAAATCACTGCAACTAGGAATGCTGATTACTTATTCTAGTTGTTCTTTCAGTCGTGTGCGTAAAAATATTATTTCGTGGAAGCATTCACATCCATGGACTTTCTTTATCTAACGACTTTCTTTAATCAGGTTTGCTGTTGTGTGGAGTCTTTGGATAAAAGAGGCTTGGACGAGAGCTGACCGTTCCATCCACTCTATTATAAACTCTCCTCAAATTGTTGATGAAAAATTCGGCGAAAACAGATGAACCGTTTAAACAGTGACAGTGTGAACGGCAAAAATTCCTTTCTTGAGCACATGAGGGGTTGAAAAATTGCTTGTTACAATTCATCTCAAGGTGTTCATCCATATCATTCTCTCTGCAGTGACCTTGTAAGAAGTTATCCGTATTGCTCTCTTGCTGTCTGCCAACAGCAAGCTGCATAGTATTTGTCCTGCCTGTTTTGTAATCATTCTTTTCTTAAGGAACGGGCATTTTCAAAGACGCACAAATGAAGCAAAATACTATGAGACAGTGAAAGTTTTTTCGAAAACATCGTCATCTATGAGGTGTATTCTTGGGCTAAACTTAGCAAGAGGCAGTCATTATTAGTCAGCTGGCTCAGGCTTTATATGATAAGACGACAACCACCTACCGTAACTCACATCTATGCGACTTGGTTCCAGTATCGCAAGAACACGGGATCTTTGTCGAGCCCCATTCAGGTAACCAACTTTCCATTCAACTCAGCACAATTCTTTCAAACTAGGCACACTGGCCATTGAACAATTGCTCCGACTGATAAGGCGTGAGCTGGGAGTAGGACTTAGATTGAAGACCACTCGTCAACACTCTAATGTCTGTTCGGTGATCTTACTGGCACTTCCGTAATGCTAGCCGATGATGCTGATGTCCATGAGTGGGGTACTAACTGCTTGCTTAAAGGGCGCATGCTGATATTTCTAGTGTCTCTACTGCAAATTGGTATGCTTCTGAATAACAGTGTTTCTATGTTATTTACTACAGCTGAATATCACAGTATTTCCTGATGCCAACAAACCTACTAGCCTCTGGTTAAGTGCAAAACGTGACTAAACCACTTTCAATCAGATAAGTGGAACATGGGTTTAAATAACTCTGCCTCCCCACAATGTTACATGTAAACTAGCTGTCATATTTTTCGACTGTGCGTCTAGAACAAGCTTTAATATTACTTCCACCTTTACGAGTTGTACTATTAACCTTGATAGAAGCTACCTAAGGTAAACCCCCATGTGATGCGGATGATCCAGTGTTTTGAGCTCGTTGCACCGTAGACGTCCTTCATTAAATGTGATTCAAGTATTCGGCATACACCGGTGAACCATCATAACATAAATCTGGGTCCAGAGTAACTGAAGAAAAAATGTACTGAACCAAGACGTCCAGCGTTAGTTTGGGACAGGTTACGCTTTGAACGAACACGTTAATGACCGTAGTGTTGAATATAAAAATGCGTTTGACCCTTAGTCACGGGGTTTCAACGAGTTCAACAATTCGAATATATCTGATACATAAAAGAATTCACAATACCAGCGACCAATTCTCGAGGCTAGTTACCGTTTATCAGTAGAACATTACTGTACAAAAAGCATGATGAAATGGTCTAAAGTTCCAACAATTTATGACTTGCTTATCTAATAACCAAAGCTATATCATCTGTATGAACAGTCCAATAGCGTCGTGGTTCATCACTTACATTTTCGCCTATGGTCTCTTCCGAATCCGCTGTTTTCAACTGGTGGATCAAGTGGCTCGCAGCGAGAAGCATTGAGTTGATCCACGTGAAACTGATTGAGGAATATTTCAAGTGCGTCAAAATCAAATAAAAGCAATCCAAAATTTCCACAGACTACACTTTCGACAATAAATGTTTCTGGTTAGTTTGATCACAGGTAACCGAACAGCCAAATTCTATGAATCCGTGTCACCATGTTCACACCTTACCCTGGACACAATGATCTGTTTCTTCAATCCAATTTGGCCGTCGATGTATAGTAGACATAAGACCACTCATATAGTTCTCGTAGACCATAACAATAATCTGGATTACATTACCACTGGAAAGAATTATTTCAGCTCGATATCTATGATGTCCAACCGTAATTTATTCCTATTGCGTGATTGTGTTGGTGAACATCCCCAAATTATTCGCTTCATTACGCAAGTGCATGTACCACATTCTTGAAAATTCGGCATGCAGCAAGTTCAACCACTTTAGTGCCTAAGCTTAATGTGCTGGTATAAGTTCTTGTGTACACGCAGGCGATATCATGCACGCAGTTTGATAAAGGAACTAACTTTCGAACAACCTCCATTTCCGGAGTCGATTTATACACAAATAAAATGAAATTATCAAATTATATGCCTGCCCATGCCAGATTTAAAGGGCGTGTGTCGAGCCCAAGTTAAGTTAACCGTGTTAAATGCTCCAATTTAAAAGTAGCTTGCTGTTTACTGAGTGAAAGTGTCCCACTTCATACAAACACAAGGTTTTGGGCGTCCGTTTCAAGGTTAGGCTATCACAATGAATGAAATCATAGGTTGGTCGCAAACAAACTTCACCACGGGAGGATTAGGATGCACTAAGTGCACCTACACTCCAGTTTATCCAGTATTATTCAGTCTGCATATGGATGCGGCGGTTATGAACGTTGCAGTGATAAAGTGCAAAGTTTCTCTGTGCCCAATTACCGCAATATCAAAGGCAGATAAACACACCATTATCACACTCGAGTTAATAGCGAAATGATCGTCACTCCCAACACGTCAATGGGCAAAGTTCTGGTTGTTTAATAGCGTAGACTATTAGCTGGATAATCAGGAAAGAAACCTGCCTACATAAGTAAAGTGAACACATCAAAAACAATTAATGGATGTTGCTTGGAAGTATCGAGATGACACCTACTCAACCGTCATCAGACGCTTGTATATTCAAGCTCGTTACCTGTTAAAAGTTGGCTCGTTTTAATAGTTCTCATGACGCAAACCAATATCCCATCCGAATCAGTCAGTTATCTTAATACAGAGATCAAAACCCATGAAGACATTCAAGAACGTTGATGTGAGTTCTGTCATTAGTGTAATCTAAGCCAGTGACATAAGAAAAAGCCACAAACTGGCTGACCTAGACACTAAAGCAGAAACGGACTAATGGAGATAGGAAAGCAAAATCTTGGGCCACCCATCCGAACTCTATTGCCTGCATATCCGAGAACCTCCTGAGTTATTTCTTTCATTTTGTTGGTCGGTGAGATCAACTTCAATTTCTTGATCATCACTGAAGTTCAGCTGGTCAAAAAAGTGCATCGGACTATCAGCAAATATTAAGGGATGTTGGCGTGTACGAGTTGAACGTCACTCACAAGCGACCATAGCTGATGCGGTCCCATAGGCTATTCAACCAAACTCTTTCGAGAGGAAACGCGGGACTCAAATTTCGTTTAAGCTGGAGCTTATCAGTAATTCACCCCTACGAGACCAGAACTCCGGTCACGTTTTCTTGAGGCAACCGTGCTGACTTCTGTGCCACTGACCTCACACTATACACCACGGTATCATCATACCCACACATTCAGCCACGGCTGTTTGTAAGAAGATTTGACTGAAAAACCTATAAGGATGCGGCAGTTGCCATCAACTGTAAGTGGTGCCCAGTCCATATAAGTACATCTGGGATTAACAGTAAGTAACTGAGCTTCGGTTAGCTTTACTGTTCATTTAAGCAGTTCATGTTCAAGTCTCATGTTTAGTTTCTGGCCCTCTTTCATGGAAATGTATGGTTAGCCTCTACCTCAAACGATATAGTTCCCTGTAGTAATTCTTCTTCTGGCTTACAAAGTTCCTAAGGTTTTCTATTATCTCCTAAGACTTTTGTTTGGCGAACATATTTTCCACTATTTCAAGGTCCAAAAGTCTGCCGGTTTCCCAATTTTGTCAGATTATGTCTGCAGCGGTTGTCACATATATATATGTATATATATACACGTATATGCATTCAGTAATTCATGTAAACCCATTTAATACTGTGTTACCCGTTAATCATTTCTGATACTTTTGAGCTGTCCAAACTAGCACTAGATTCACATGTTTCCAGGTTATTACACGAAAGAGAAGGATATCTGCTTGTGCCTCCATGTCTTTGTGATGGTCGGTAAAAAGTTTTCCTGGACGGTATGTAAACGTATAGACAGTGAATGGAACTGGATAAAAAGTAAATTTACTGAAGCTGGTGGCTGCAGTCATTTCAACAACGAACACTGAAATAACATTCAATCAGATATGTGCAGTTAATGACTGTTGCGACTGAGCTAGTATAGGAAGTAGAAAACTTGTACTGTCGGTTGACGGTGGAGTAGTGTTTTGAAATTCTCGGTCGATCAACGCCTGAACGCAGAGTCGGGTATTATGGTCCAGCGTGAACGAATCGTAATTGCAGGGCAGTTCTGCATTTACTTTTGCTCAGTTCCAGCGAGTAACCACTTAAAAGTCCATCCTTATTTAATAGAAGGAGATGCGTCAATGAACGACCCGGAGTGTGGAATGTTTTATGGGCGAACATCAGGAATTCCCTGAATAATCGAGAATCGACTTAATTTTGACAGTTTTTCCGAGTAGAGGATTCTTCTGAACACCATAATTTTTTGTGCCGATAATGAACTGTAAATTATTTTCTATAGACCACTGCTTTAAGCAGTTTAAATCGCTTTATAATATCACCACATCTGGAACTCGCTAGAGCTGTCATCAACAACAACAATGGTCTAACTATGGTGGGTAGTTCAAGAACGAGCAGGGCTCCTATGATTAATCATTGCAGAACGCCGCCATTGACTAGGAACCACTCTGGCAGTCATCCATTCACCCCGACGTTGAACCTACATTCAGTCAGGTGAGTGAGTGACGATCAAAACCATGAATATTGGGTTTCTACAGCAAAATGCTATGACCAGTTCTGTCGAAGTCTTTGGAAAAGTCAAGATCTACCACGTCTGTGGCCAGTCCTGTGTTTGTAGTCCTCCTGCAAACAGCACAAAAAATCAGCGGATTTTTGACGCATATCCCTCATGATTGCTATCTTGCTATTAGCGGTACTTTAGAGACCATTGTAGGCAAAGTCATTGGTCGATAATTTGTTGAGTCACCTCTGCATCCATCTTCGAAGGTAAGTGTGATTCCGAACTGCTTAAGGCTTTCCGTAAACTATTAATTGATAAGCAATGATTGAAAGTTGCAACCGATTCTGTTAGTTTCTCTGCTCAGCTTTTCGGGACGACGAAAGGCATCAAGATTGGACCGGATGATCTGTGAGTTAGAAAGTTCACCAAATTGATGCTAACTTTTAACAACGATATTTGGATGATTTTCCTAGGTTCTAACCTTTGAGTTCACGAGCTGTTCATGATCTGCATTCCTGCATAGTTGCATACTATTTACTTAGAGTGTTGGTCGCCTCCGCATCTGTACTGGTAAACCCACCAGAGGTTTGCTGTTGCGAAATGCCAACTTGAATCTTTGAGCGTGCTGCAGATTTGTTGCAAAATAGCCTAGAATTCGCCTTTGGTTTTTTAGAAAACAGCGTTGATAACAAAACCAATTCTCTCTGGTAGCACCCGTGGTAAGATTGTTTCACATGAATTACTGGACGAACGTGAGTTCAGTTTGTCTTAGTTCAGTTTGTCTTAGCATCTGTCCCATGCTATGCGTTTCACTGTAGTCAAACGCTTGATTCTGCTCCGTAGACGTCTCGGATTTCTACCAGATAGAGGATATTTTACTGGAACATGATTGTTAACGGCGAGGGAGGTTTATTCAACGATTAGCTGCAAGTAACCATTGAAGCTGATCGTGGTGAAGGAGCCATGCCACCCAACTTCACTATGTTGTGTCCTCATCGTCGTTAAGTTTGCTTACCAATTAACTATCGAAATTTCTAAACTTGACTGAGTTCGAAATAGTTTCACGATGTCCAAGTTAACACACCCCGTCAACACTCACACTGACATCTACCTTCACAAAATTCTCAAAATGAATTTGGCAATAAAGTTACCTCACCTTAAAGTCTACCGGAAGCAGAAAGCACTCATAATGTAAATGCCATCTTGGTCTTGTTCTTCGACCTGTACCATTGATTCGTTCCTCAAAGAGACAAACCTCCTTACTTCAAACAGAGACCATTTTTGATTGAAAAGTCCCCTAGGCGAGAATCTTCTTAACGGTGAAATTTGAATTATGATGCCAATTTTCAAAACCTGGTAGACAGCATCAGTTTCACTCACTTTGATAGATACCTCCAGGTGTGGGAAAATGAACATTCCAGGCTCACTAATCAAAAGTGCATTAACACAGTGGTGTTAGGAAAATGGTATTCATGATTCAGACGTTTCAGTTGCCGCGGGTAACCGCTGTCAAAGCAAATTTTTGGCCCTCTGATTACACCAGTAAGGCAGGCTAGAGGGGAGTTAGTTCGATCTGCGGTGAATTGTTTGTGAGTTAATCGTCGAGTTTAGGCGCTGTTTTCTATGTTCGTGTGTGTGATTATGAGGTCACCTATACGATTGGCTGCCGTGAATCAGAAGTCGGAGGACGATGTTGAAGCTGAACACCACACGAATGGCCAACTGCGGAATATTCAAACTTTTGATGTCCCTAGTCAGCAAGGTGCCTCAACGCGGCAAGCGCTGTACTAGCTGAGCTACGAAGCCACACCGGAAGCTCAGAAATTTCACGTTTGGACTCGGTTACCCACCTGTCCCACTGTCTCATATGGAATCCACCAAATGATAGAGAGGATCGATTGCCCCGGCACGATTTCTCAAACAATTCACGCTGGAATCCACCAACGCCATTGCTGAGCATAGCAATTGTATTACTAAGACGTTGGTGGATTCCAGCGTGGACTGTTTCAAAAATCCTGCCGCGACAGTCGATCCCCTGTATCATTTGGTGGATTCCATATGAGACAGTGGGACGGGTGAGTAACCGAGTCCAAATGTGAAATTTCCGAGCTCCCGGTGTGACTTCGTAGCTCATCTGGTAGAGCGCTTGCCGCGTTGAGGCATGTTGTGTCTGTCACTGGTTCGAATCCAGCCGAGGCCCTGACTTTTCACAGTTGGGTCTCATCTAAAACCATAAACTTGCCAAACTACTCATTAGTAATATGTAAACGTCACGGCAACTGCAAGTGAACTGATAGACAACGTGAGAGACAGAATGGCCAGACCGACTGCGTTCGCGATTGTGTAGAACGAGTCCTTTGGTGGTTTGAACCAAGCGCAATTGGACAGCCGTATACGTACGTGTTAGGGCACACTTTAGTTTGTGCTCGATGTCGTTTGCCAGATGATCGTCTTTGAATCGCAAAAGTAAAAATACATCTTTCTTTTGAGATTGTTTGATCAAAACTCCATTTCATAGGGCCAGTCGTATTTTCACTCCTGATATGCTGCGAAATGAACAGGAAATGCTGGTAAAAACGTTGCTGGCAAACGGATATCCTGAAAAGTTCATAGATATTCACATCAAGGCGACCAAATGCAAGTAACCAGTGCAATCACCTAAAAAAAGATATATTTTTTTATTTTTGCGATTCAAAGGCGATCATCTGGCAAACGACATCAAGCACAAGCTGAAATGTGCCCTAACCCGTGCGTATACGCCTGTCCAATTGCGCTTGGTTCAAACCACCAAAGGACTCGTTCTACACAATCGCGAACGCAGTCGGTCTGGCCATTCTGTCTCTCACATTGTCTATCAGTTCACTTGCAGTTGCCGTGACGTTTACATAGGCAGAACAGACTGACGGATGTCTCAGCGTGTAGCTGAACACGACCTTAACAGCGCATGACACAACAACTAGTAACCGCATTATCGATTGCCAGACACCTCATGATAACATGTCACCAGGTGGTCAAACTTAACTCTTTCAAAATATTGTTACGTCAGCAGAACCCGGAGCTACTGGCCTTTATCAAAGTCATGCTAATTAGCGCTCACCAGCCGGCGGTATGTACACAAAAGTGGGTGAAGCAACCTATAGGGTTGTCGTGGTGGTGATGACGTAATGCGTGGTGTGATTGTATGCGTGTCCGTACCCTGTCTATCCCTAATAGTCTGTCATATATAACTTGTATGTTTTACGTTTGCGATTGATGAGAGTAAACAAACTGCGAAAGCTGTTAGAAGAAAATCCCTGACCGAATGAATCATTGAAACCGGAGAGCATATGCAACCTCATGGAGCTATGTTTGTCGACGTACTTCAAATTCAATAACCAAATCTACGAACAACTTAAAGGAACTCCAATGGGTTCACCCATATCCGGATTTATCGCAGAGGCGGTCATGCAGAGATTAGAGAATATCGCGCTATCAACGATCAAACCGAAATTCTGGGTACGATGTGCTGACGATACATTCGTAATCCTCAAACGCTCAATGATTAAAGACATGTACATACTGCTAAACAATGTTTTCAATGATATTAAATTTACGATGGAGATTGAAACCAACAACCAACTACCGTTCCTAGATGTACTAATCAACCGCGAACCTGATGGAACACTGGAGACCTCAGTTTATCGGAAAGAAACACACACTGACCAGCTCCTTAGTTTTTACTTCAACCACCCAGTCTGCCACAAAAGGAGCTGCATTCAAACTCTGTTCAAACGGGCTGAAACACACTGCAGCACCGCAAAGCTCCGGAAAAGGAAGAAAACTACCTATACCGAGTATTTCTTCGCAATGGATACCGACGACATTTCATCAGACGGAGTCTATTACAAAAAAAAGTGAGTCCAACACTGCTCAGCCACCAGCAAAACGAATTGCACTACCATACATCAAAACCGTATCAGAAATGACCGCAAGACTACTGCGAACACACGGCATCACCCTAGCGCACAAGCCAACAGCAACATTACGAAAGATACTATCAAAACCAAAAGAACAATCCAAACCCACCGACAGAAGAAATGTCATTTACAAAATCCATTGCAATAACTGTGAACAACACTACGTCGGCCAAACCGGACGGAAATTATCAACACGAATACATGAACATGAATTGGCCATCAAGAGGCACGATCAATTTTCCCTGATCTCCGCCAAGGAGGATGAAACTGGACACGCCTTCAACTTGAGCACCGCAGAAATCCTTACTCACGCAAATACCAAACATGCAAGAGAATTTCTCGAAGCTTGGTACTCATCAACCGGTTCAATAAACAAACATCGAACTAGACAAAATCTATGAACAATGCGAATCAAGGATTTGAGGAAACGTAAATGTCATCAAGCCCAATTATCGGTAAGCCCAAACGACAGAGAGCAGCCAATCAGACTCCAGCCCAAGAACTCTAATGAACAACCAATCGAACATCAGGTCAAAGTTCAAGTGCAACAAAATCAACCAATGGTGGGTCGGGTCAAAGGTCAAACACGACGAAAAGCGACCAGCCAGAATCCAGGCCAGTAGGTCAACCCACTCTACTATATAAGAGCAGGCATCGATCCAACTTCACTAAACGCCACATTCAAAACTATACGCTGAAACACTTACGCACTGATGATGTCACCTCGCTTGGTGATGAAACGTTTGTAACCTAAATGCCAAGATCGGCGAACATTTCAATTCCAAAACCATCAACGCGAGCTACGAACAACACCACCACTGTTCCCAACTTTCAGGTAGATACATATATATATATATCACTGTTCAAAATCGGAGTTGTTTGGGCGTTCAGATTTGATAATTCGGTCGTGCCTAATATGAGGTCATTGACGCAGTGGTCAACAGGGTTGCCTCATAATTGGAATGTCAGGAGTTCAAATCTTGGCTGTGGCAAGGATATGCACTACTGACGAGCTCTAATGAGGGTGAAACTCGAGTCTAGTGCTTCTTTTCGTAAGAGGCCGGCTGGAAAATCTATTTGAATGCGAACGCTGCGATCAACTGTGAATGGTGGTCAGGTTGAAAATAAGCTTATATCTTTGGTTGATCTGATCATCGAACCTTCTGTGATAAGGTCTGTGGATATCATTCCTCAGATAACAATGACTCACTTGATCGTTCGGCGCAACAAGTGGTACTTACGGTTTCTACGTTAACCATCTCCGGCGACAAATATTTTCAACGTTACTGATTAAGTTTGCCGATTAAATCGGATGGTTCTGCACGCGTGGACTGGAACTCCATCACCTTTACCAACGAGTTGCCTCAGTTATTTGATAGAAGACGGCAGATTTGTCTTCCAAGTTGCAAGCTTTCCTCCAGAGTGCTGAAAGGTCAACATTCCCCCGCGTTTCAGCTGACAATAGCCACTTCATCTGAGTCTTGTCTGTAGGTCAGCTGTCGAGACATAAATTCTGACAGTCGAATTGCCCAATGACATGCAACGGTTTGATCATATGAAAGATGTAGAATTTGTTGCCCATCTGACGGTATCTGGGTTTGATAAAGATGTGTAAATGTGCAGAGTGAATAGTGGTTAGATGACTAATAAAGTTGCTACAAAATGCCCACCAATTTTAGCTGACTGTGTTTAGAGTTCCCTTCTATTTTTTGGCTTTCAGCTTCTTCGCACATTCGTCACGCCGTTTAGTAATTGAGAGCAGCTCTCAGTCTTATTTTCATATATCCCAAAAACTCCACTTGAAGTCCAGCCACGTCTAAGTTTTGGGGAATATACCTGGACTCAAAAATGAAATGGATTAACTCTCACTGACTAGCGAGAAGCATTCGTTTAGATATGAACTTCCAGAGAAGTTTCCGGCTTTTGGCTGCAATGCCAGAATTTTTACCAGTTTATTACAAACACAACGGTACAAATCATTATGAAGTTGAGGTAGCTTTAGTCAATACTGTGGCTCAGGAGAGTCTTGATTTTATGCAGGTCATAGTCAGCAAATCTTTGGTTACTCTAGAACACTCAAAATTAAACAAGTGTGATGGCTTTTCAACCTTCCGACTTTACTGAAGAGGAATGATGTAACGTAACGTAACATTTAGAGTGTATACACCTCACTTGTAGAGATTAATAAGAAAGAATGTAACCGTGAAATTGCACAGTTTGAGTAGTTCCATCTAATTCGCTTTACGAAGGTTCTCATAGAAGGTCAAAAATTTCCAGGCCACTTGTTCTTTCAAGTTTATCTGCTTGTGACTTGAGTAGAGATTCTCTGAAATACGATTCACGATATGCCTGTCGTGTTTAGCCCGTCACTATATCTACAGTTGAGGGGTACTTCAAGGAGTTTGCTTTATACCATTTCTGACACCAACCAAAACCGGTTTGTCCACATGTGGTAAAAATCTACTCGATTCACCGCTTATCCAAACCACGATACAACAGAAGATCTGACAAGCGGCCAATCCAGATGTCGCGTTAAATATACAACGTCAGGATTGGATGAACGGTCTCAGCGTTGTGCTTTCCGTTAATCGCCAATGCGTTTGTTCCGTATCACACCAATTACAAAACAGTTTATGACTTTGCATGTGCTAACACGATCAGTCAATGACAGAATGTGATTTCTTCAATATTGCTGTACATCCATAAATTCGGCTTCTCAACTCATGAATAACAACTGTACACTGCTACAAGCACCAGGTCGTCTTATTACTAGCGTGGGAGGTTTCAATTCGAGTAGGATTTCTAGGGCTATTCGAACTCCCTAATTCCGAGTATCACACCACATCATTCATATTTCTGCTGCCACCGTCACCCTCCATATAATGAAATTCTGTGTCGTATGAGTAATGTGGGATTGTGTCCATTATCCTCCTACCTGAGTCCTATATGCTAATCACCAAGCCCCAGCACACAATGACGACCACTATAAAAAGTCATACAAGCTGCTGTCATTTCAGGTTGACACATATTCTCTCAAATACTCTCTGGGTATCCTGCAGATGACTTGAAATAATTGAGTTATGTATCGAAATACTGCAGAAATGTAAATGAGACTGGAATTCGTTAGCTTCATCTCCACTTCAAGTTGAAACAATTTGGATTGATTTCCTTACTTTTGAATCCAACTGTCTTGTCATATTTCCAATAAATTCTGTCGAACAACAGCAGCGAGAAATTTGGCTGGTGTGGATGGGGCATGTCTTGACTTAGTGCCAGCAACGTTGCGTAGTAGCCTACCTGGACTTGGGAATTAGAGGTACCATGCTGCTCCAAGGGAGGTTATTTGGGTTTATTAAGGCAAAATGCACCTCAGTGAGTGACAAACCAATTTTTGTCCCTAGTGAACTGCAAACTAGTAAATGTTCAAATAAACAGTTGAAATACACTGTTGACAAAAACAGTTGAAACAGTGTACGCTGTAGAGTTACTAATGAACAATGATCAGCGAAATCCGAGACAGGGAACTTCAATACATACCGATGTGCACGAAACTCAACAAACCAGTTCACTCTTAAATTGATGTTTATTTAATTCTGGCGGTTTTATGCCTCTCTGCCAACCGATCACATTTGGAAAACATCGTCTTCAATGTCCTGCGGTCAACATAAACTCACTTAACAAGTTAACAGCGGACAGTCTCAAACAGAAATGTACACGTGCACAACGGTAACTGGATGACTAAAAGCAAGTGTACTCCGATTTTGTTGACAGGATAGAGAGACAGGTAGTCTGGACTGCAACAGGATCGTTGATCTTGGTGTTTGGAAATAGTTTTACGACCACTTTGTAGAGTGCGTAGGCGGTGTAGTAATGGCGATCAAATAACAATTATCGAATTAGACGCAAGTCTACCCAAGGAGGACAATAATTGAATTTCAACAGTTTCTCACCCATACAATACATACGCTCGTTGGTTCTTTGTCTAGTTCACAGAGCGCGAACTATATGTACCGGTGATACACTAGATACCGAGCTGAAATTTACTCGTGACACCTTGGTCTCCAACGGTTATCCACTGGGTTTCATTGCCTTTGAGAGTAAGCCGAAATTAATAAACCCACAAGAAACGTCCATCCCGAAGAAACCGGTGTACATGCAGTTAGCGTACAAAGGAGATAGTAATATGTCGTTTCTAACGCGACGAATGCTGCAGGCCATCCAAAAGACGTATAATGCAGCTACACTGCGCTTACTCAGTCGCACCAAGTCACTCACCCTTCCTCACATCAAGACGCGGACTTCAGAGCTGTCCACTTCACACTGTATCTACCAGTTCACCTGCAGCTGCGGTGACGTTTACATTGGCAGAACTGATCGCTCCCTGCGCCTTAGAATGAAGGAACACGTGCCCAAGTATATCGAGGACTTGATGTATGGTGTGACCCGACGCGACCCTACCAAACAACGCAAGCCGTCTTCTTCGATCGCCAGACACCTGCTAGACACCGGTCATGTGGTCGACCCGACAAACGCTTTCCGCGTGTTGATGCGTCATTACAAGCCTGTCATTCTTAAGTCACTCGAAGCGCTGCTAGTCAAGCGTGGCAAGCCGGTCCACTGAGTGCAAAAGCTGCTGACCTTGAATCTCCGTCTGCCATGGTTTTGACCAATGACAGATCATTGTATACATTGACTTGATGCATGAACTTAATTCGCTTAAATATTTTCTGATTTTCACCGCTGTTATGTGTTAGCAACTGACGAGAACATACGAAATGGTGTTACTATCATGCAAAACCGGTCTTCTGATTTCACCGTTCAAATTCGTAACTGAGAAAGGATGTTTTAAATTAGTTGAGGTTGATGGCACTTTTTCTGACGGGACCATCGCTTACTTAATGCTCATGTCTAGAAGTCGTTTGAGAGCAAGAATAAAAAAATCTAGAGGATTATAACAGTTCTGTTAGATAACGTGTGACACATGAACATGTGCCAGCTTATCAGTAAAGAGGGACTGAGTTTGCTTATCTGTCGAAATTGTCCGCTCAGACGTAAAAAGTTGTATTAGCGCACCACATTTACAATTTGTTATTCGTTGGTATGTTGCGACTAATCACGAAGTCAGCAAACAGTTTAGTTAGTCGGTTTTCCACCAAGTCCGACCGACAGAATTTCCATCACGATCTAAAGCGATATCATCGGGTTGATCGTACTGATTCAAGATTGATGAATCATGCTGAAAGCCCCTCCGTCCTTACATGTGCAGTTTGACCTGAAAGATGGTTGGTTACTTGTCACCTATGAAACTGTGACGTATTATTGGTTACTTGTTTCTTCCCACCCTAGTCGGTCGCTTTTTAATTAACTGTAATTGTACTTAAAATGTCGTTCTGAACTAAAAATCTCGGTAGGGTCTGTTGTTTATCCATTTTTAGCAGTGGCCGTTTTCATATATTTCCAATTCTTCATTTGTACGGACGTACAAAAGTGGTTGTGTCTCATCTTTGTTCATCACGCCGGCTGACGTGTACCGTGATGTTCATTTAATATCTACCTATAGACATCAGCTGATACACTTGTACACAGTTTGTTCTTCAGCTGCACATGCTGAGATCATATCTCGATATGCCCTTTGAGGATTGTGCGTTTAACGTTTGGTATCATCATTCTGTTCACACGGTTGGTGTAACATCAGAATACTGTGATGACATCATCAGCACATTGTTGACCAACGTCATGATTGAAGGCAAATTGGAGAAGCCTTCCGGTAATAGCGGGAACAAATAAGCATAGTCAGGTCCATCTGGTAAGTGCCATTGCACGTATGATTCGAGAGATCTGAAACTTTGACTCGCTTACATCAAATGGACGAACAATTGTTCAGTTTCACCTTGATATTTCTACCCGACAGCCCTTCCACACAGTTGTACAAAGTTTGGTTGGTGGAAAGTTCATTATCATATCATGTGTATAGGTTATGTTTTCTCTTCTGTTCAAACAATACCTGTTTTTGTAAAACTTTTGTCTTATTTACAGAAGCGCATGGTCCTTACTTGGGAGACAACAAAAATCACCGCTATTTATGTCACACAGCTAATTTGATGTCCACAGCTATGTGGCAGTGACAGCCGAAATAAATTATGACGAAAGACTACCTACGTAAACGTTTGCTTTACTAACCGTGCTCTAAGATATGCCTCTGTTTCCTACAGACAGCTAACACACAACCTACGTACTTTATCATTTCAAAACGACTGTCTTTTTGCTAGTTTGCTGAAGTAAACCAAGAGGCTTGTAGCTTTAATATACCCTACTCTTTTACTTGGACTGTTGTAGTCATATATGTGTATACATTTCTACATATGTATAGAAAGTGCAAGATGTCTGTATGTCCACCTACGTTGAAGCGGAGTGAAATGCCGTTCACAGCGGGATTAAGTGATTATTGCTGTGGAATTCTAGACTTTTCTGCCTGGTAAGATGACAATGTGCCACATTGAACTCCTGTCTTTCGTAAATTCAACCTGTTATTGCGCAGATGACTGCATATGATATAACTGAGCCGACAAGCGGAACGCCCCGTTTGTAAAAGGCTATATTTGAAGAGAAAATTAAGTATGTGACGTGTTACTGAGACTCCACTAATGAAAACCGAAGAACCCTGTATCATAGGATGCTTTCATTTCTACAAAATGTTCATGGTGCGGTGTGGAAACCTACTGAATAAAGGTTAGTAAGAGTGGAGCTCACGTGGCAGTCTAAATCCTCGATGACTGGAAAGTATCCACAAATCTGCAGCTTCTAAGGGAAGAAACACGTAAACTACGATGTACGGTATTAATCACAATAAGTCTGATTTCGGTTAAAAGCCTCAACAGTGATGTGCTGAGAGAACAACGGAAGGTTTCGTAGATATTAGACAAGAGTATTCTCGCATTGTCGATGAATTTGTGACACAGAGCCTATCACATTCTCATCCAATCTAGCATTCAAGATGTAACCTGCGGATTATGGAAGTAGAACAGGTTTTCAGGAGAAAGATATAGAAATGTGCTGTGTACTGAGTTTTCCAAAACTGACAAATGTCTTAGCTCCTTTTGACAAAGATTTTTCACGTAACTACTTCAGAGGCAGGTTACTAGGTAAGAGTTCTGTGCCTAAAGATGGGGGCTATCAACAACATTATGTTTTGGATTAATGAAACTGTTCAGTAGTGGTTTTGGGTGTCCGTTAACCCATCTTCAACGGGGCGGAATACAGCAAACGTACTTTACTGGCCTAGAGGAGACATCATCAGTTTGCTCTGATGGGTAATTAGTTTTATTTTGAACTATATGGTCCACATGTTCAAAAACAGGTAGAAAACTCCAGATGACTTGAGCAGAACGAACTAGGGTTTAGAAATGGAATGCGATAATGAGTCATGCTACGTAAAATACTCTAGAGCATCACGGGGGCAATTGTCGTTATCAACCATTGCGCAAATGTACGATCTACTTGAGCTTATGTAACTATAAAAGGAAGCGATGGGTTTAAAGTTAAAAAATCGAAGACAGTATCAGGTAGAAATGCTTTATCTTTGCAGTGTAATAAAACACCACGTCCTAGAGAAGCTGGACCCTTTTATGGTTTTTGCATTTTTACGACTAATGGTACTGTCGTGGAAATAATTTATACGGATTATTCTGGTACGGTACGAAGGTTGTCAATATTTGTGACACTTCCTAATGCATACTGCCAAACCCAAACCGCACGATCTGTTATTGTTCGGACTCATCAGGAAGAGAATGTCTGCAGTAGGGATCGAAACGACAGTCCTTTAGGTGACAAGCTGATGATCCTGTTCCTCAAACCATGAGTTCCATGAGGATTGCTTGTGTTATAGAAATGTGTATGTAGTTCCGCTGTACTATTTCAAACCTTGATGAGATTCTCAACAAAAAAACCAAATCAAGATTGCGGTGGTTACGTTATTTAAGAGGCTGTCTGCTAACCATTCTACGACCTGAAGTGATGGCACAATTTCTCAACCGAAACCTGACAGCCTTTGTCTTGAAACTTCATTGCATAGACCATCTTGGTGATGAGTAATACAATTATTAGAAGTATGAGTATATACAGGTGATTCGTGATCATTCATTAACGTAATAAACGAAATGTCAACTACTGCCGATAAGCGTCTTTCGGTGTTGATGAATGCAACACAGCTGCTTGGGTCAACGTGTAAAATGTATGTGAAGTTAGTTTAATTAGGTTTTGAAGAATATTATAACATGAGAGAAATGGATGGGCGGCAATGGCCGTTCTCTTTGACACCTGTAAAGAAGTTCCAGCATATACAATGGTACGGACTTTTCCTCCAAAGAACAACCCGTTTCAAGAGTTACAAACCATCCGCAGTTTCGTTACAGCTGTCGCAACTTTGCGTAGATCCACTTGGTGTTTTGTATGCGACAGTTGCGCAATCCAATGAAACTATTAAAAAGAATCAAAAGTTAACGTCCAGCAATCTTGTCTTGTAGATAAACAGAATGCATGACCTTGAATTCTCTCAAAAGCTGAGTTCATCGGTCATTCACCATATCACCCCTATTGTTTGGCTCTCTTCTACATGTAATATTTTATGCTTGCCAAATGGACTACTCGAGCTGGGATTAGTACTGGTAAACTTGGTTGTTTCCATAGTTTTTGAAACGCCAACCTTATGGCTTTCAGAAAGCATCAAGCAGATCAACATCGGAACTCAAAGATGAGTTTAAAACTACACCCATTTGGTGGGCTAATGACCGCTTTTTGATTTCACGGCGGCTACGTACGCTACAATTGTCCCTCCGGAACATCACAATAGAAACACGGCAGTGAAATAAAAACCGAGGAGGATTATATAAAGATCCCTAAAATGGAAAAGGATTTGTGCCAACCATTCAAGTACACCAATACTAGCCAAGTATCGAAAGCGAAACTCCCCGCAAACTGTCACACACTCATCCCAACGTTGTATTGTATTACAAGAAGTTAGGTGAAAGTGGTCGCTTTAAGCATCTGAACGGATTCAGATTAATCTCATACTGAGAGCTTTCTAGTGCGTGCGTCAATGGTAGATCCAACTTATGTAACTTCCTGTTTATCTTCATAGTTGCCACTTATGATGCGTCACCAGTAAAGACATCACGCCAGGATTCCGATGATCAAATAAGGAGTTTTGATCACGTGAATTGAATATTTGGAGAGCTGCAAAAGAGAAATCTATTTAGTATCACCGTATTCCCCTTCACAAATATCTCAAGGCTACACATTTTTGTCCACTTTCTTCCATGTTTGAATCAATCCAGCAACGCGTATCGTCTGTTCAAGTAGTATAATTCTCTCACTGTTTGTTTGACACAGAAGAGATTATGCTCTCACATGAATATGTAATTAGGACGTCAAAATCGTTTCCCACAAAATTACGCTACCTGATATGATATGAAGATATCAACCGACTGGTGTGCCACTCCTAAAATCTTATTTATGAACGGACACTTGAACTCAGTAGAACATTTCTATCGGTTGGAAGAACATCATGTCATATTTGTAATTTTGTTGACAGCGCCGAATAAAACACCACTACTTCAACTATGTCATCTCGGCAGAAACACTGATGAGCAATCGTTTCATACATTTAACCGACCGAGTTTTTGTGTACAATTTGTATACTTTACCACCACTGCCACCAGATGATGGTCCGGTGTGAGCTGCCCTTTATCGAAACAGTAGTAATGGAAACTTTCAATGGAGGAAATATCACGAGAGGATACTGATTATACTAGCATGGTTGTTGTGGCAGATATATTCATTGGAGGAAATATCACGAGAGGATACTGATTATACTAGCATGGTTGTTGTGGCAGATATATTCATTGGAGGAAATATCACGAGAGGATACTGATTATACTAGCATGGTTGTTGTGGCAGATATATTCTTGAATATGTTACGATGTGATGTTCGTAAGCGAACTTCCTCTCCGTCTTCCATGGAGCTGATGACTTCAGCCTAAATGGCCACACTCACTGATTTTGTTCACCAGAAAATTCAATGGCTTCAAAAGACATGACGGCTTACTACTTGATGCACTAATATTTTAATCTAACTATTATGTTATTGACCGATAAAACCTAAACTGTGGGCTGCGAATTAATTAAGGTATGCAGCCAAAATAACTCCTGAAGGCTGACGCCTCTCAGGTAAGACTGGATCTGTAAAGTCATGTCTGTGCTGATTACATGAAGTGATCGAACGTCATCACGGATTTCTTCATCAATTTGTACTGCGCAGTTATAGTACTTCGGACTGGTTGAGGTTCCGTTAGTCACCGCGGTCATTGTGCAAACCAGCACTTCACAAGTCCATTTAGGGAGAATGTCCATCCAATTAAGTCGCTCTCTCGTTCTTCAGCATGATCCTTTATAGTCATGCAACCCATACCAAAGCTAGAGCTATAATGGCCAGAAGTGTCATGTGATCGAGGAACCCTCGACAAATTGTTGAAAAGATGAGTAGCACGAATTTGGTTTTTTAAAGTAAAAAACAAAATTTTGCATCATTACGGCAAAAACGAAGACATTCAACAATAAGTCGTAAGTGTGGAATAGTGACTGGGAAATTCCCTGCCTTTTTCTTGCTGACTGAGGTTGCTCTTCCCTCATAAAGTTTGGGTAACACGACAAATTCAGAAGACTCCGATCAGCCCTACCTTGATTCCTGTTAATTCCTGTTCCCCTCTTCCAGCGAGGGTTATAAATAAGTAAGTGATTCCTCAGTCATCGAGCACCGCGCGTGTGTGTCTGTGAACGAAGATGGCAAATTCATCGATCATGAGAATGTTCTCGTTCAAAAGTCTACCCAGTGGAAAACAACTGTCAAAACTTCTATCAGTTCAAAGAAAACCATCCCACCCGAGTCAGAACGCGTTCGAGACATCACTATCGTTCTGATCTCTCCTCAAATTGAGCTAGAATTTTAGCTTTCGACGGAAATGTCCACGTACTTTTTTGTTTAGCAACATATTTCACGCTTTTAGTCGACTGAATTTCAAAAATGAGCTCATTCATCGCACTGTTCATCGATCTGTTTAAGCATTTTCGTTTTCACTGATTATCAGCTATCCAGATGCAATGTTTCTAAAACCTCATTCCTTTATTTAAAACTTTCCGCTTAAATGACAGCTTGCCGACAGAAGTTTATCCTTTGTTGCTAGATTCGTAACATACAACAGTCTGCAGTACAGCGGACTGTATAAACAATGTGTTGAGTAATCAGTGTCCACCTTGCTTGTAGTACAGAATGCTTCTCTATCCTCGTGAATTGTGTATTTTCTTGTTTGCCAAAATAGCGTTTATAAAATAATGGAGGTGATCATGGAGTGCTAAAGAAGGTCGAAAATGTTTTGCAAGGGGCATCTGTACAAATGTTTATCAGTTGCAGCAAAAAACATTCTAGACATATTATAAAAACCTTTGAAATCAACCTCTTACTTCATCTAGTCCACAGTTATATCGACTTATTTGCTGAAATGTCCTAGCCAGTTTATATGTTTAGATCCTCCATAACTTTGTGGAGAGTTTAGTCGCTTTATTGCACACTTATCTAAAAACTTTGTGAGTTCACATCTCGGTCTTGAGAGGATTGACACTCCACACACATCCTCTTTAGCGGTCTACAGGGTCCACTTCTCCAAGTTCTGATCGCTTCCGAATCAAGTGATTGTTCCGTTTTTTCAGAACGATTCACCTGTCATCGCCAAATTAACTTCCATCTGATGGGACAAGTTCAACAGGATTTTGGCTTAGGCTTTTCGAATATACGCTTTGAACGATAAATTCAACAACATGGATGGAACATCTCTTTTTATATCCAAGTCACATGCAGCATATGGTCGCGGGCTATGTGTCCCTGCATAGCATAAATAAACGTAGCGCTTTTTTCCTTCGGGTTATACAGAAATACCTTTCTACTGCCAAAGACCGTGAAGACTGAGAAAAACTCCTTGCACCTCTATTCTCCCCGATACTATTGTGTCAACCATAGTGTACAGGAACCAGATGACGCCACCCATGTAACTGAAACGGTCCATAGTTTCAAGTGGACTGACTTACCAGGGGGGTGTTAGTGAGAACAGTTCTAATCCCGAACTTTTTGTTCACATTCCGAGGGCGTTTGGGGAATTTCAAACAGACAACTCAACTGTCCAGTCTATTTGATGTGCGCTGCATGTTTCAGTCAGAGTGGTGTACTAAAATAATATAGTTTGTAAACCGTATGCCAGCCGGCTCATCAAAGATAAGAATGTAACCAACAGGGATATTGATCCCTGTGTGATAACTTGTCGCCTCTTATCTTCTAATGTCGTCAGTGATAAAAGAAAATCACAAGGGAAGAAAAAATCCTCCTTCATGAATAGATGACAGCACTACCTTTATTGAAAGAAGTATGATTTCTGGAACCAGCATGGCGGAAAAGATCAAAGTTGGTTCTACAAAGTGAATACGCCTAACAACCACATGATAAAAACAATCCTGGCCTGATGGCCTGGTTACAAACATTTACGGTTTATTCAGGAGCCTGGAGATTTCTTCGGATTTTCTCTGCAGTCCGATGATTACTGTCAGTTCAAAACTTTGCGCTTTGGGAAGCCATCCATGATTGGAGGTACCATCAAACTAGCTCCTCGGGAATACCACTCTTAATATGAATTCATTCTTTATCTGACAATGCTGTACGACTGAACTGAGTGAATTACCACGAACATGTTAGCTAGGGTCAGCCAAAACCTCCACTGATGATTGAAGACTTCAGACTTCGAATACGCGATTTTACTTTCATTTGATCAGTGGGATCGTGCAAAAACTAGAGAGAGAGTGTGTGTGCCCAGAAAAAATAATAATCACTTTCATTTAACGTTCACATTGTTTAATTGACTAGGTTGTGAGCGAGAATTAACTAGTGCCGCCAAGTGCATAGTCTCCATGAGGTTCCAGAGTGAAATGGTCACAGAATTATCGTATAGGTAAGGAAGTTATCGGAAGTTGAAGAAAATTGCATTTGAACATTCGCCTAATTTATTTCATCACACATTTGTAAAACCAACAGTAACGTTTTGCTTTCATCCTGTCAAACATTTAGTTGTGGAATACACCATCACACATGATCAAACATATAATGGAGTTGGTGGTGACGGTGTAATCTATTGTCAGGAGTTGTTCCGTAGTCGGTGACAGGTTTCTCATTCGGCTATCCGCTTGGCTGCCTGTTAGAGCTGTTGACTGCACCAACCACTTTGAGGGGAGGTGTTCAGACAACCACTGACACAACTACCTGTGGGTTCTACCAGCGCAAATTTTGTTGTGACGTCAAGTGTGAGGGATAGGTTAGGTAAGCCAAATCTCATTTTTGTAAAACAGTCTCCGGATTGCCAGCAGCAAGCATAATGAAAGGAAATCTATGTGCGTTTCAAAAGCAATTGAGACTAACAAAGTTCGGCATTAGTCAACTGATCCTCGCAAAATGTTACACTGAAAAATTATGCTTATAAGCACTGCGTACCTAAGAAGCATTTAAGGTCCCTGATGGCTGTGAATGTCAACAAAAGTTAAGCGTACCTGTTCAGCAATAACTTTCGATTTCGAAATCTTCTCTCTTAAAAAGTTACCTTCTGTATGGATCATGTCGGCACTATTCAACAGTGTATGGATGTGACCATCTTTAAAACAGAAACCACAAAGCATAAAAATTGATTATATCGATCACTGTAACATGTGTTGCAATGCACAGATCAATTCAGTGAACCAACTCGACGTAGTCATTTTTGTATGCTAGTTTTAAGGTGTCATTGAACACAGCTCCGCAGGTTACGTTCAAACAAAATGTAAAACTTCGTACGGTTAGGAACTAAATGGAAACTTTTCTCATCAGTGAAATTTAAAATGTCATCAACATAGTATTTAGAAAATATGGATCTCTGCCTTCCACCCGATTCAGGAAAAAGATCAGATCGTGCTGTGCCAAGGGCTCTTCATCATCCTCTTTACCGCGTCCTACAAATAAGAACGTACGACGGTTACAGGAGACTTCCAGATAGACGAGGCCTGACAACAACTTAGTAGTTCCCATATACTACCATTAATTAACGCACATTCGTCACTCATTCCCAAACCTTTGGCTGATAAGCAGAAACGATTTCAGTCCCTTAGTTGTGCTGTAGTGACCGATAAGTTTACCTCGACACACTTAACTCTATCTGGACAGATTGATTCAAATGTAAATCAAGGAATTTTCCCATGATGACTTAAATTTTTAAGTTTACCAACCTGGCCATATCAGAAATCACCATCTGGTTGGAAGAGTGAAACTTGTGGAGGCCTAACTTGTTTTAACATTACAGTCACTTACTTACCCGGATATATTACTTTAATCGGATCATTTCCCAGTGCACACTCGACATGTCAAAGGCGCTCTTATTCTGGCCTACTGAATGTCACATCAGGCGCTGGATTCTGGGGGCACACCTATGAACCAAGGTTTTTGTAGACCACTCGCTGAATCGACAGTAATCTGAGTTGCCTAAAACTTATTGAACAGTCTACAGTGTTAGAGCCTGTCTAATATGACATTACCTGACCGAATTTGTCTGCAAAGTGGCCGGTAATTGACATTAGGACACAAGAGGACGCACATTTTTAGTCAGACTTCTAGCAACTTGGCCATCTAAACGTATTTGAAGTGGTACATAAGCCATTCACCAGTACATTTAAGGAAACTAGTGCAAGTACCTGAAAAAAGTTTTGGAGATTGCTCCAGAAAAAAGTCAGCTAGTCTTATTGAACGAGCTGAATTGTGTGCGAATCTAATAACGATATACGAGTAAAATATTGAAATTGGCCTTTTCCCATATCGACGTGTTATCGTACTTCCTATCATAATTAAAATGAAACTACGACTATTTCTTTCGAATCGCCCACGTGTTCACAGATGTTTTCCGTTCAGCCATACTGCGTTCCAGCATATCAGTCAAGTCTCTTAGCCACAGAAATGATGAGAATTTTATTTTGAAGTCGCTGCGAAATTCCAGTGAACACGATTTTATCCAGACCTCACTTGTTTATGAATACTGATCTCGTAAATGTTCCTCCTTCGTTTGTGTCTGTTTTGTTTTTGTGCAGAGTTACTGTGTTGAATTCATCGCAATTGTCGGTGGTCATCTTTTTTGTGGACGTTCATCAGGACAGCGTGTGCCCTATCCAAACTTTCATAACCAAGCAACTACAGAACCGAGCATATTGCGATTTCAGAACTTTTTCTCGGTAACAAACTGGGATTCTTCTTATGACATGTTCATATACGTGTGCATAGTTTCCAGATCTGAGATCGTCAGAAATTCTACAAACCACACACTTATTTTTCTTCTGGTTGCCGTTGCTCACAAAACCTTTCTGTCCATTCTTTCAACGGGTGAACCGATGTTTTGGTCTGTTTAGCCAAGCTCACTCACACTCACTCAAGGGAGAGAGCGTGTGCGCTCGATCGCTTGCGAAAGAAGTTTGCCGGTTATCTCCAATGGGAAGACGTTCCAACTGAACTGTAATCTTTCAGTGGGTGTGTGTCATTACTTATACACTCGTCTGTTCGTCGGCATTCTGCTCACTCCCGAGGTATACAACACTGTATTTTCCTTCATATGTGCGTGTGTATATATGAGGTGAGTGGGTCCACATCTAGATTTGTGCACGTGGCTATTCAAGCAGAAAATAGTTCTGTACATCTAAATCATGTTTTGTTGTACAGGAGCCTTTCATGAAGATAATAATCATGTCTCAGTCACAATGACGTTTCCTGGCTGTGGAAAGACAACAGTCATCATAACATTTGGTAGTCATTTTCAAGTTTGAATTTGCAGTCGGTCGGACGTGGAACTTGACTTCGATAAAGATTGTCCGAAAAACCGTGTGCAAAAAGTTAGACGTAGATGATTTTTACACGATTTAGTGCTTTGTTTTGGAATTTTATAAACTGAAGAGCCTAAGGTGATTTTAGGCGAATGTGCATATTTTCTGCGCTTTTTATCATATGTTCGATCAATCACAGTTAAATGTTTTACGAAACCAGTTTGCTTACTTATGCGCCCTTATGGTCTATTTAAAATCTTACGGTTTGTCTAATCGCTGAAATATGTCCACGCGGCTGACAAATATATATATGCCTACTGACTGTGTGCTTGTATGTATGCATATGATACGATAAACTGCATTTATGAATATATCAGTCATTCCGGTGGAACCGTTTCTGGCTTAACTGATCGACTGAATAGTCTATTTCTAAACCGCACACTCAGTGCACAATCGATCTTCGGTGACGGACTTCGCAGACAGGTAGACAGAGAGCATTGTGACATCGCTAAGGATGTTGCTAGTCTACAATTTCAGTAGGAAGTCCGATCAGGTGGAATTGCTCGTACTAATGGAAAGGATTTTTCTACCGTCAAGACATGATCGATATGGGTGCCGTAATGAACAAGGGATTAGACAATCCCTGTCAGTAGCATTCACACTGGCATTGATTTCATAACTAAACTGTATAAAATGATGTTTTTCGTTTATTCTTTGTTGTTTCGACGAGATGTACCGAAAGTATGTCGTAAATACGCACCGCATACCGACGTGGACTGCCCAATATGTAGACTTTCTTAACTTTGTCAGTTCAGCATAAAATCAACTCATTGCAAGGACTGTGGGGCAGAACTGGAAAACGTTACTCAAAGAAGTCTTTCCTTGCCGAGTTTGTTGTTAACCTGATTGATTAGTCAAAAAATTCGGGTACAAATTATCACTAAATGCATGACTGACGATAAGTTTGTTTTCAATTTACCACTCAAGGCGACAAAACAACAAAGTTGTTCAATCAACATCTGGACGAGATAGTAAATCATCGAGTTTCTCTCTCTCGACGTACTATCTAGTCACACGCTATTTTTTCTCGTTGCCCTCTTTGAACTGATAAAGGCGGTGTTCAACGATAAAACGATGCTTGTTCACTCACCGTCTTGTTAGTATATAACAGAGCTCACCAATTTGGCATATGTGGATAAGAACGAAGAAACACTAACCGATCTGACTGAAGAGTTGATCATTTTGATAGACAAGCGGTAAACTCACCGCTCACTTTGTTGTCACGATCCGCCCGGCTTTGTCAGTGTGGTCGTTCTGCGTCATCTTCATTCTGCCTAGAAAGCAACCGAAATCGATTCAGTAATTGTAAAAACCGGCAAGCAGGTTGCAAAATCCAGCAGTGTTCAGAAGAATTTCGACCAATAGATGAGCCTACTAGGACACCAGTTGAATGCTTAAATTACGGCGCTGATACAATGAGTAACCGTTGTTTACTGATTACAAAGTGACGGTCAGTGAGGTACATCTAATCCTGCTAACAATAAACGTGACATCAGCAGGTCATTCATGTGACACACTATTTGTAAGGCATCTCATTCTGTTTGTTGAGGTAATCAGTCTATTGTATGATTCGATGGTAACTTAAGAATGGATACTGGTATTTCGAAAACGTTTTGTAAACAAACCGTATTTTCAGGATTTGATAAAAATTCTTTTTCAGTGATTCTGTGGTCTATACGTGAATGCAAAGCTGAGAACTCATATTTCACGGGTCGGCTCAGGTTTCATCCGATGCTCTGCATGTGTCGGTTGTACTGAAAGGTTATTGCGGAATAAGAGTGGCATCGCTCTTCGGGATCATAACGTCAGTGTAGGAAGAAAGGGATGTATAAGAAGGAGTGAACGAGGGCTGTCTATCTTGCTGATCACAGGCCACGTAATTGTCGGCAAAAGAATGGACTAAATTAATAAAATGATCAGTCTCATTATCGCTATTAATGTGTTGTAATGCTAGTTCATCTAAACGTTTCGCACATGTTTGTTAGACCAGTGTGCTTGCGACGATCATCTAGATTATAAATAGAGATTGCAGCACCCTTCGTGCATTCTCCTGAAGTGGCAGCTCCAGGGAGAGTCAGCTTAGAGGAAACATGGAACAGTTAAAAGGGCATAAAAGATGCTTCTTTCTCTATCTTCAGGTGCATCTGCTCTGGAATGTTCGAAATGAATGTGTTGAACTTGAAAACTGCACCCTGTTTATTCAGCTCCGAGAATTGTGTTGACGAAAGAGATTACTGCTGGGTTTTCCGTGGTAAGCTGGATATGACTGGCATCTCTGTACCGAGGTGAATTCTCAAGTTATCGAATTCGACCGAAGTCGCAGGTCGGTTGTTTGTGACCACGTTGCTACGTCCATTAACAGAGAAAATAGAAGGCCAGAAGTAGGTGTCTACTGACAGCTAAACTGATGACCCTAGCCAGGTGATTATTCACGACCGTGACCGTGTAGTCTAATAAAAAACGCGCTTGTCCTAGGCAGCATCTTGTAAATGTTTCAGCGTCGACTTGCAGCCCATCCAGTGTGCTCATCAACCCCTGTTTCAGTTAACTTAGAAGATCCAATGTTTCTCACCGGTCCACCAGTCAGTTTGTGTCTTCATCAAGGAAATGACCCGGAACTCGACAGCGAGCAAGAATTCTGGTACCTAATCTTCCGGGCTTCTTGCGACATTACACAAGGGATTGTACTGACAAAGCTGCAGGCGAATTCTGGCTCAATTTTCTGCCATTTGCACACTATTATTAAAGACAGTCAGGTGAAGTTTTCATGACACAGCGTTTCATATTTTCAATATTTCATAAACCGAAGTGCTTCAACAGAACAGTCCGAACTGCCGTGAAAGAGGAGATTGAGAATGACGGAGTGGCGAACAAGACTTGTTTTCTGTGTTTGATCATCAGGTTAATTATAAGACAATAAATATGAAAGTGGTAACTAGAATGAGTCGGAAAAACTGTCAATATAGGTCATGGACGGCGTGTTTGTTATCAGTTACACAGTAACTGTTCCAAAGCATGGGCTTGATTAGTTGTGGGCCAAGAGAGGTAGTGTCCGCATGAATTTCTTGTGAACGCAGGGGTCAGGGTTGCGCAATTGGATGCTAATGGCCTCGACAACGGACAACATTAGGAATCTTACCGTTTTTGGACGATTCCTTAGCACTCGTTAGACAATCTGAAAAACATCTTTCTTACTGACAGAATGACTGGAGTCGGTCAGATAAGCAACGATCTTGCTCGAAACCGTTTTAATCCTATCACTGTTCAACCACGCAGGATGATGTTCACGCACTCTGTCAGACAATCGCCTTGTAGTGCTCGTGATGCTCGACACGATCAAATAAATGAGCACACACAACAACTGGTTGTAGAACATAGAGGTTTGTCTTTGACTTGTGACATGATAACGGATGTTGAACGGAAACCCACGTAAAGTAGATTTGTCCGCTACTTACCGTCTCTACTGTTCTATGTTTTTAGCATGCGAACAAAGGTTTTTGGCGCTCTGAACAAAGTTAAGCAATTTGACTACCAATATTTGTTGTCAGGCTAGCAAACTCTCTCATCTGGTGAAGCGTTTGCAGGATTTCAACACTCTGTACTTGTCACTCGTTTGAATTCAGCCTAAGTTTTAAGAGAAATTCTTGTGTGGATTGAGCGATACACACCTGCGTTATCAACTGTCATGTGCGTTGGTTATCATCGCTCGGACCTACGGCAGTCTTGCGGACGTACAATGGCTGAACAACCATTCGCTCAGAATTAACGAAGTCAGTTAAAGTTGATCCGGGCTTCTCACTGATATGGCATGCAGAAGCCGCCAGTGAATAGTCTTTCACTACTCGGTCAAGATTTCTGAAGCCTTCTCACATTTGACGTTCATTCGTTCATATGACACACAGTAACCCCACAGGACGCAACATGGTGATAAGCAAAGAATTACACAATAAGCGACCGACTGGGATGTGCGGGGTGGACTGATGAGTCGCAAGCCGGTTCCAAGAAATTGGTTGGATACATCAGTAAGCCCACAATAGAAGGCGTTGATGATGTAGTTATGGAACGAGCTAATGCCCGTCAAACTTAAAGGAGTGAATTTTGATTGCATAACCACATCGCCAGTCAATGAGCTAAAAAGACTTAATACAAGGTTGTCCCCCCTAGATAGGGTATTGCCATTCCGCTTGAATTGTAGTGAACGAAATAAGACACTAGGCAGGAAGAAGTTGAAATGGTGGCTGAATGGCTGACCAAAATCTACCGAAGATTGCATATAGGCCTTTTATCTTGGCATCTATAGTAACCGTGTATAGTGTGCTAATTAAGTAAACGTGATCACTCAGCTACTGCATATTTAAACTGTCAACATGCCTGAACAAGGACAATATATTTTAATAATAACGCAGATTCATTTTGGCTGTGAGTTTAAAGAAGGCTACCAATTTATTATTGTTTTCCATAATACAGCTAAGCTGAATCTTGAAGACATGTGAACGAAATAGTGTGATATACTTACCGCTATTCTCTGGTAATGTCACTTTTAAAAAAGTTTGAACGGCTGTTCCAGCTTTTTGTTCGACTTCGTTCGTATCTCCAGTATATCAATTTTATCTTCTAAAAATTACAACAGAGAGAGAATTTCCCAACTACTAGTTATACAACATTCGGTAAAGTATCATCTGGACTTCCACAAATCAGGCTCAGTGCAACAATCACCTAAAATGCAACATCAGTCTGAAAGTAACCATGGTGAGATTATACAGCGATAAAAGTATACTTTAACAACTGCTCACCAACCGTAGTTCAGACAAAGCGAATGAACAGTGATTATATTTGGAATGAAAAAACAAATGAATCTCAGAAACAAATCACAGCACGGGGACACTGAAAGATAAAGTACTTTGATACAATTCAGGTAAGGTCCTTTTTAGGACAATTTGTGTTTTTGAGTACAGACTAGGTTGGGCGTGACATACTTAATGGCAGAAATTAGTGTTATGATTATGATTATCCAATGAAACGTGAACAGATCAATGGATATATGGTCGTTGTGGAAATATGCGCCGTTCACACGAAAATTGAATCAGATAAACCAACAATATTATACAACTGAATGTTTCATTCAAGGCAGTCTGAGTGAAAAATTGTCTGTCCAAGTGTCTCTCCTTCTTCAGCATTTATCTCATCAGCATTTGCCATCCAGTGCATTGCTTTGATATTACAATATAACATACTGGTAAAATCTATGAAGCTGTCCGATTAAGGCGTGGCAATACTGGACAATCAAACACACGGAGAGATATGCCAGCAAGTTTATTGCACCACACATTTTAATAAGATAGACCCCTTATTTTTGAAAGTTGTTAACGTTGAATTCTCGGTTTAAGGTTCCCTATAGTTGACAAGGTCCCAAGTCTGCCAGAAATAGTTGAGGAGCCAAAATGAAATTATCTATGTATGAATTTTGATAAAAATAACACCGACATGTGTTGGGAAAGCAGTATTAAACTGGAAGACTCAGTCTCTGCCAAAAATGATTATGTCGTTTTATATTAAGCACCTAATGTTTGGTATGGTAAGAAATCTGTGTAGAACACTGAATTTATTTACAAAAGGTGAAACTCTCTCCTCTCTTCGCTTTCGAGTTTTCAGTAAAGTAAACGTTCACGAATCAATTGACTTCCGTTTTCGAACTTCATTTTTTAGAACTACATTTGACTATTTTTTCAAACTTTTCTAAGCTCAGTGATTGGAATCTGTTTCTCAGCCATCTGAACTTAGTTGGCATAATCAGATCGTTTTTTGCTCATTTTTGACCATTTCTTGAAAACCTTACACAACTCTGTGATTGTGGTTTTTCTTTGTTCTCGGTTGAACACCCGGATGAATCACATTTGGTGTGAGACAGTATCAGTATCTTGTACATTTTTGGTGCAGTATGCAACCTAATTTCTTCCACCGCCTATTGCAGTTGGTTGCGACGTTGAGTTTGTTCCGTTCGTCATACTATCTCACCCGATGTCATTGGGTTCGCGTATTGCAAACCGGAATCTGCTCCGATCAGTTCAGCGGCCATCACTTGAGCTGTTTTCAACTGCTGGGCACAAATGCGTCTTACCTGAACTTCTCAATGGATGTAATCTGTAATACTGTCACCGCGAAGTCCTCCATATAATTACAACACATTTCGTGTACCAGAGCATCTCACGACACATTTGGCAGCTTTGAGTCTTACCAGTGTTCTCGATGTTAGCGAGCAGACGAATCAATTTTCAGTCAACATTCAACCGAAAAAGTCAACTCATATGCTGGGTCCAACCAAAGTGGACAAAAACATTTGATTTTTCTGTCGCTTACTTCTGAGCACCAATCGATTGCATTACCTTTGCTGAAGTTCACTCGTCTATCCACTCAATATTTCATTTGATCTAACACAACCTCTTAAAGTTCGGCAGGGTGACAGTCCGCGGATGTAGAAAGATTGAAGCAATCTATCGTTACTAGCAACCCAGCCCCAATTAACCATATGGTTCTGAGATCACAACGCCCACTTAAGCACTTGCTCCAAATTAGCTTACATTTTAGACATTTCTGTTAGAAGGCAACCACTAAATTAAGCGACTGTTCGAAAGATGGATTCTTCACTGATGATTCATCATTCCGCCATAAGAAAAGTACGTTTGTGGACCATCAAAGGTGACATGCCCACGGTGCAAACTGATGTTGATTCCGTCCACTCATGGGTCCCACTCTTACCGTCTTGAAGGAGCGAGTTGGATTCCCCGGGTCACTTCATCAGTGGTGTGATCTACGTGAGCCGGCTGTCACTATTCTCCGTCCGCACCAACAGAATATTTCAAGATTCACTGACAGACTAAGAGAGACCAGCAAGGTAATTAAGGGTGAGAGACCATCAAAAGCACTGCGCTTTTAAAGGGGAACTCCTGATGGTTACATTGTTAACTCTGTTTCACTATACCTAATAATCAAACCGCGAGGTCCAATCAAGCATAGCGATGACAGGCACAGCAATTCTCGCGGAAACCTGGTAAGAAAGAGAGCGCTGTTATTCGGAAGTCTCTCATCGCTGGCTAAAGAGAAGCACAATCGTGTAACTAAAAAACCTAACAGGTAAAATGTAATCGCAGTGACTTTCTTCTCATTAGTTCGGGATTGGCCAGTGGATTATTCATGATCTTGGTCAGTTGTATATCCTGAGTGTGTTGGCGCGTCTGTTCTCTGTCCTAACTCGGTCTAGAAAATCGCTTTGTCAAAATGGCTGCTCCAGAGGGTATAAATAATAGTATGAAATCAAATTGTGCTCAACCATTAACGGCAATCGCCACTAGAAATAATGAGAGTGGTTTGTCGCTTCGATTATTTTGTCTGGCGTTTGTACTTCCATTTTATTCACCTAACTGTTCATTACTCAATAAACCAGATTAACGCGTACCGAGCCTTCCCCTTCGAATCGCGGAAACTTTCTCACATAATTGAAAATGCATTAACATGTTTGGCCTAGTAATTTATGTCAGAGCTACCACCACGCGTGTATAAATGAGCATTTATAACCTTTTGTGTTCTGGTACCATTTAACTTGTTAATTTGGTCTCAGAATTTCTGTGAACCTGTTCTCATGGAACAGAGGAACGCACTTAATAACTTTTTGTGAAGACGTCTGACCGCCATGTCTAGCATCCAATTTTGGATTTCAAATCTTTAATCGGTTTTGGATGTGCTGGTTATTAAGGAGAATTCTTTGATAATCTTTGATCAAGTAATTTCCTGCGTTCTTTTGAAGGAATGCACACTACAAAACTGCCAATGCCCGTCTGCCTCTGTGATAGCTGATGTAATAAGATGGAGTGACGGAGAGTTCAGTTGTTTTACTGAAAATGATTGAAAAAGCTAATGGGTGATACGGATCGAATGAGAAAAATTTGTAGAGTGATGATGAAGGAAGGGGCAAACAGCACAAAGTGAGCCCAACTCTGCCATTTCTTTACACAGCTGACTGAAGGCAACTGTGAAGAGTGGAATGCAGCTTCACTCTCCGGGATCGATTCTAGTTCCCGAACAACTTGACAGTTCAACCTGGTTTTCTGAGCTTATGCTTATAAACACCAATTGCTGGTACCATCATGGTAGGTTCTGGTTGGGTGCGCTAAATTTTGAGCAATGACGCTGCCAATGACTGTTGTCTATATTTCATGCAGCTCTGTTACAAGAAAAAACGTGTACTGGGCATATTCACGGTACTAAATCAAGGTTTGTTAGTGTTGGATTTTCAGGTAGTAACTGGAGGCTGGTGATAGTTTACAAGCAAGAGTGGGTTCAAAACGAAAAATGAACCAACGAAAAAACGTATGTTTACGTTACCGTCCACAGAAAGAACAAAGACAGATACATTCGAACAGATGATAAGCACGACGAATTACCACTGACAAAACTCGAATCAGTCGCTAGTTCCCAATCTGTTATGTGTGATGTACCAGAAACTCCTCAATGTGATTTTTGTGGTCTTGTTGCATACCTTCTTCAACAGAACGAACCGAATCCCGCGGGGAAACATTTTATAAACATTATAACTTTTTGTTTTTGAGATAAGAAGCCTGAGGACTTGATTGCTTATAAACAACAGATGAGAAGATTGGTCATCTCTTCTGCACTGATATCCACCTGCGCGGAAGTTATTGGAACTTACTGAAAGGAAATAAAAGTGTATGTATGAATGTTGTTTACACGAACGAATGAATTTGGACAGAACCATCAGAACAGTGTGCCTCGTTTTCTCATTTTCACGATGCGCTTCTGTTCTGTAGAACTTTGATATACACAGAGAATACAGACTAAAATCGGCATTAACCTCATTAGAAATCAATCCCTGTATTATTCTTTCTACATGAGATATCTCAGAATGGTAAACAGGTTCGATGACAAGTGACCTAGAACTGTGACCCGTCTTACATGAAAACACACCACATCCACAACTCACAAAGACTAGGATTGTCTCAGCTAACTCCCGTTATCGTTCAGATGGAAGCAAGACTCTGATTAGCCATATCGGTTGGTGCTTCTAACGGTCTGTCTCCATCAAGTTAGTATTTCACGTACAGCCGCTTACACCACGCAAAAACTACGGATTTTATTAAACTTGTGAGAAGAGAAATTGCATTCTTTACAATCAGTTATTTTAAGACATTAAGATGAACATTCGTTCGAGTTCCCTAGACAGCGCACATAACAGGGGAATAGGAACTCTGCTTGACGTGTAAACTGTTCAGCCGTAAGCATGTACAACGTCGGTTTTTTGTACCTGCCAACTGTTCACTGAATATTTTTCTAAAACTGTACAACACCTCATCCACCAGTGCTTTGTTGAAAAGTCCTTTAACCAAAGAATTGTTCGGAGCGTTTCTGTTTGAAGAGCACACTATTTGACATTGGCTGTCACGTAGTTACACTCGCGAATTAACCCAACATGTTGAACTTCTTATCAATCTGAGGTATCACCTTTCGTAGTTAGTAAACGCAAAATTTTCAATGAAGTAAGCAGTCTTGATCCATGCAGTTATCGATTTACGTATTTTAGTTCCTACTTTTTTCGACTCAGAAATTCTTCGTTCGCGATGGTACAGACTCATCCAGTGTACATGATTTCTCTTGAGTTGGTGCGTAAACAATAGTTCAGCGTTTATTTCATGGTTTTAGACCAGCTCTTTCACTTGACGATGAAACGGTGGCTCATGATACACAAGACATATTACTTACCGGGAGTAAAGTGACAAAACGGAACTAAACCGCCAGTGATGTGCTCAGTTTATCAACTCTAGTAGCTATGAGTCATCCAATTCGAACAACAGTTATAACAGACATCGGAAATGGCTTTGCATGGATTCGAAACTATCTGAAACAAAGGCGGAACTGCAGAAATATAGTCATTCCTCTTGGCAACCGCTCAGTGGGTCTAAACGTTGGCGCTAGCCTAGTTAAGTTATTACAGGTCAACCCCTACTCCGTGAATCTGAGGGTATCCATCACGCGATTAGACCACACATTCTAAACAAGTTTTGGCTTCGTGTGACAACCAGTCATACATGATGATACAGTGGAATACACAGAATCAACTGGGGAACAGAAGACGGTCATTTAAAACGCTATAAATTCAGCCATTATACCTGCGCATCGTAATAGTCTAAGACAGTAATCTTATTTCCGAAATACAACGGGTTATTTGCATCTGTTCTATCATTTTCTTCTCCACGTAAAGTGTGATTGTGTTTGCGGTGCACATGAAACTGATCCCGCATGCCAATCATACGAATGTATAATTGGAACATGTTGCCCGCGTAGCCACTGGCTGAGTATTGGTTTTGGTACACTTTTGTCCGCTGATTTGGTACATGTAAGTCGGCACACAGCATGCGGAAGTGCTTATGAATTGTTGGTAAGATGCAGTGGGGTGAATGTCAGTTGCTTATTTCATCGCACCGATAGGAAAAAGAACAAAGCAGGAAGAATAATCTGCTTATATTTTTTGGTAACTGTAGAATTCCCGTTAGATGCACCTAAACTGACGAAGTTTGCATACCGCTACGCATATTGCGTTACTATGGTTTCTTCATAATAACTGGGTAGATTACTGAAATTTTTTATTAAAAGTGTCCTACCAATCAGAAACAGTTGCAATGGAAATTTCGATTAGTGTAAGGCGAAAATCACCCACAACCGATTGTACCTCTCTCTGTTTGTCATGAACGCTGCAGAGAATTAAAAAATTTCGCACAACTTCACACCATCTTCAACCAAACGGAGTGAAAGGGAGAAAAATCGCGCAATCAAAGAGTGGTTGGCGACGAAGGGAGGATGCTGGAAGTGAACGTTCCCATTAATTCTCTTGGTCCATCGCTGTTAGCCACAACGAACAACGAAAAAGTCGTTATTCGAACTAATGTATGGGCGTGTGCCACGGTTGCCAGTCGATCAGGAGATTGGTTTATGGAGAGACGAACGGACCAGCACAAGTGAAATATTGGGAGCTCGGAGCCAGGCTAATCAAAACTTGACAACCGCACGAGAAGTTTCCTACGAGTAGTTAACTGCAAGGCTAACGGTTGAAGGTAAGGTGTTTGAACTTGGCTCGAAGGTCAAATAGAGAGAACGGCGGAGCCTGGGGCAAAAGGGTCCGGATCTAGGAAGTTCCTGGCAAAATGGTAAGAACAATATGCGGCCAATTGAGCCGAGTTTTCATTTTCATTCATTGAGATGGCCCGGGTAGAAGCAATATAAACAGGATAACTTGTACAGGCAGATACACGACGGTCCAATCATACATGTACGCTATTTCCATCTGTAAGACCGAAATTCCTCTTCGCTAACTGAAGAATCACTGAAAATTGACATTTGTTTATCACTTATCAACCGTTTTTAGAGGACGACAAAACTGACTAATGTTACCTTCCAATTATACAAATGAATTGTGAAGCAGATAGAGTGAAAGAATTAAAAGGGAAGATTAACACCCCTATTCCCGGACTCAGACTATATTTCGCATTACGGCTTGGTTTTCATAGTACTGGGCTATAAATGCACACCTCTATCGCTCGATCAGTGCAAACAACGTGTTACACATGGATGAGAGGTGTGGGTAATCTTCATGGCCTCGTGATCAATGACAACAGCGAAATGGTTTTCACAAATAAAACCTCACTCAGAACGGATCACATATGTCTCATTCCCACAGGTATTTCAGTCAGCTGTTTCTGAAAAGAAGCAGTGTACTCGAGTTCCTCTCTTGTTGAAGCTAACCAGTCATACGTATCCTAGCCCCGGTAAGGAGTAAAACTCTTGCGTATCATTTATGAGGCAACCACTCTGATCACGACTCCGTTGACTGCACATAAGACACGATTGTTTCACTAAATTAGCATTCGTCAGAATTGGGAAAAACTGTCGATTTTTTACTTTATTAACACTCGAAACCTCGGGTTCACCTTCAGCAGATCCACTCGAATGGCACAGATTAGCTGCTTAATGTATTTTATATGCGCCAGCTTTTCAACAATGTCTATACCTTTCAGATTTATCTTGACAGGTCAACACTCTTATTTATCAGCTGGCTCGATTTGTCTCAAGCTCAGCCCAGGCATCGTCGGTCAATTCCACTTGCCAATTTCTAACTCACCTCAACAAAAGTTACCATTGTAGCGGATTAAGATACTGGAACCAACGAAACAGTCAATAAACAAACATTCTTCAGAGGATAGATTCCAGCCTGCTGAACTTCCTGATATTATCAACCTTCATAACAAATACATATCCAACATGGATGTCAGCTCTTTGTTGACAAAAGTGTCCTTGCACGAAACCATTCCAAGTATATCTGATTACATTATCGTGACCTAAATCATTCCAACCCAGAGTCTGTCTAAAAACGATTCCTACGTTTGTGTACATCGACTGTGAAATTCTACTGTCAACACAAAAGATGAAGGCAAATTGAAGGTGCAACCATGGGAAGGAAATTGAGGCCCAACCCGGCTGAACTTTTAGGGTCCATCTAGAAACTAGCTCGCCAGAAACTGTCTCTGAAACAGACTTATTTCTCCAACAGTCGGACGTGCGTTATTTGTGACTGACCATAAGGAACATGCCGAAAAAGTTCTGACAGTATTTATTCGGTTGCACGCCAACATTACGTCATATTCGGAAAGAAAACGCAGGGATCTGATCAAATATTTTGATGTCCCATTATTTTGAAAAACCGACGGTTTGGTAGGAGTGCACACCAACATTGTATACACTTCTCACATAATAACAAATATAGCTCAAAAACCGGAGCAGTTAATACAGAGCCCAGCGGCATAGAACTCAAAGGTGAGTGGTGTGAGTCAATTCCAAATGCGTGCTGCAAGTAAGTGAATCCAAAGGACTCCTGGGAATCAGTTATTTGCCACTGACTATCCACAGATAGATGTTTTTGTTTGTAGCCATGTTGAAATGCTTAACCCTTGTGTTGGTTTTCCTAGCAAACGATCCTTGCGCCACCCGCGTTCATGCCTCACAACACTACAAGCAAATTGCTGTCAGCCAGAAACCTAGGACCAGAATAAAGTCTATCTTGGACACGCAAATGAAAAACGGCCCTCTTCGGTTATGAGAAGTATTTTGAGGGACAAAATGAATGGAGACATTAGTGGAGCGAGTTGTCAAGGTAACTCACACTGCTTAATTGGCATCGAAGTGAAGGGTTCTCATTCATTAATTGGAGTATCTTCGGTTTTAAAAAGAAGTGCCCATTGGCCTTTTTGAAAAAGATGAAATTTGCACAGTCTGATGCACTTCTAAGTTCACATCGTTCAATGATACTCCTAGATCTAACTGCTGCTGAAGCTTCGTCGTATCGACTAGACAGCTTTTCAGTTACACTACTAAATCGACAAAATACAGCTTATTCGGTGTAACGTTAATCCAGTGACTTCATTTATACATGATCCGGACGTGAACACAGTTGAAAGATTCATCTTCGAAAGAAGTCATTCAGGACCAGTCCACGCCGAGCAACGTACCTCATAGATAATTCATCTCGACTAAGATCAATGTGGGATGAACTATTACCGACCTATGTCCTCACAGAGGACTGTCAATTGCAGTTATCTGTTTTTTTTAAGTGTGAAGTCGGTTGCTCTTGCTGAATAATAATTTCTACTCAGTGGCTGTGCGCGTCTGTAAACATCCCGCTGTTTCTTCAGATTGAATTTCTTCCCATAAGTAGGTCAACTTTACTGTAGTACATGAGTGCTTGTCTTTTAATATACCAACTTCATATCATTGTGACAGCGCTCTACTGCTAAGTTGTTTGCGGGCACATAAATGGAGAACGCTCCAAGTATGTTTAGAGAACGACTAATGCTTGCATTGACCTGGAAGCAGTACATTCAAACCATGGTCACAGTGTGTCACATGGATCGACCAATCCAACCATCGTCTCGATAACTGAACGTGGGCCTGATTTCTTATAACAGTTCTACGTCTTGGCACAAGCGGTCGAAGACTGATTCGATAGTCCAAGTATGATGCACCCGTAACGCTAGTTGCAAATCAGCTACGTACACAACATACAACCGATACATTGCTTCATGTGGAAGCAACACCCTGACAGTTTGCACAAACTAATTCATCCTCCGAGTGTGTTAATGTCGGTCCTCTACAAGTCGTCCACAGTGCATCCGGACGGAACTTACACTCTAACTGTTTCAAAATGTTTATAAAATATGGGTCTCTGACTACTAATTAATGACAAGCGCACAAACCACAGCATATGTGTGCTGAATGCGCACATGTAGCGAACCCAGTTGAGTGAATGAATGAGTCTCTGGCACATATGTACCGTCTTTATCCCAATCATTACAACCAAGCAAAGGTTTATGGTGCCCACGTTCGCCAGAACTAAGCATGCTTTCTAACATTTGGCCGCTATCCGACGGAAAGACAGAACCGCAAACTTTCACCGCAGTTAAATCCATGTGGATTGGTGGCTTGTTCAGAAAGAATTAGTCTAATGAAGCCGGGTTTCCTTTTGCCAATGTTGTTTAATGGCAGACTGTAGCTTTTTACATTGTAATAAATCTTTCGTATTTCAGGTGGTTAGATGGCTGCAATCGTTCTTGAAGTCCCCATTATGTTGCTAACTCGATCATTAAGATCATTCACCGTAAAAATGCTACTGAATTAAGCCAGGTTTGTGGCATGAGATTTTCTGTCATCCTCTGATATGATCATCGACTTGTTGTCTCCTGGTGAACTCTACGCAAAAGACGTGAAAGTGGATGCACTTTCGCTGCCCTTTCAATAATTACTTTATCCCAAATGCAAGATGGTATTTCGATGGAAAGCTGTCTTCTTTGCCTTTTCACATACATTGATGGAAGAAGTCACCTCAGTGAAACCTCACGGATTTATGCTGGCCCCAAGAGAAATGGTGTTAAGTCTACGGAAGGATCGTGAACGATATGGGCCTTCAAGTGTGGTTGCATGTGCGACACGTTTCAGAGGTCCACTTGAAGATTGTTTCACACGACAGTGGTGACACACGGAGCTCAGCTATCGTGTCAAGTAACGCTGTGATTTGTTGCAAACTCTACTGAGCAGCGGTTGCGAGACACCATGGGAATAGTCTTCCCTCACATGGGTGGGTCACAACAATTTGCTTAAGATTCACATTCATTCGTAAGCACTATAGTTCACAGATAGGTTATCCCGGGGAGAGTTATTTGTGGGAGGTCGTATTCCTGAATGAAATGTCTCGGAGATGGATTATTTCTTTATCGAAATTCCAAAAAGTTCATTATGAGAGCGTAAATTTTATTTATTCACAAAACCCGAATAGCTTTGTCATTTTGGTCAATCACACAAGCACAACCTTTGATGAAAACAAATGAGCGGAATATGTGAAAATCCGTAATTTGCGTACTGCGTAACACTGAATTGTCATTCGCTTTGATGCATTACATAGAACGTCTAACAATACCTGGGTAGCTGTTGTTGCAGTGTTCGTGGCCAAGAACCGTGCCACACAGTGAACAAAGTAATGTGTTGGCCACACCGTTACCAGAGTTGCTGACAGAATTGAACACGTTCACCCTGTTAAGTCGTCCTTGTCAGGCTCGACCTCGGAAGTTGATCGAATGAGCATATTTAGTTTTATGGTCCATAGTTTCCCTTGATACGTGGGACAGAGCGTTATCAAGGACAGGACACGTTGGAATATTGAATAGGGTATCCTGGGTGGGCAATTACCCTAAAAGCGTACATGACATGTACAAAACCTAATAAGGGACTATACACGGACAAATAAATTCGAAGTGTGGCGATAAGTTTCACCAGGTGGTTCGAGGAACCGAAACGCTACCAGTCTGTTTGGTAAGCGGAAGTCCCAATCCCAATAATACCCAATACATGTTTTACGCTTGACACCGAAAATCGACGTAGGTTAATCGTGAAACTAGCATTAAATGAAGCATACTCATTGTTGTCACCAAAATAAAAAAAAGACGCAGGGTGCAAGATAAAAGCATTTCGTTTAATCAAGCCAGTGGATAAAAAAATTGGGAGCAATCACGGATGGCTGAAGAATTAAAAGGTCACGGCAAGGAAATCAATTGATTATGCATATTTCAAGTAGACGGCCGGTGGGTGATCGTCGACTAACAGCGCCTCGAAAAAGGCAACATCTCACGGTTGTGATTGCACAACGGAACCACAAACGAAGTGGCACAGCTAACCACATGCCCTGTTGCGATTAAGTGTTTTGCGATCGAAGACGTCGCATTTCTGTTCGGATGCTGGTATGCTGACTTGCGTTGAGCCATTGTCTGCACTAACCGCTTGGGTATATGCTCTACCTCACTTCGTCGTAAATGTCCACCCGTTCTGCCAGTTTATGAGTCCCCCAACTACATTTCAACTGACAGATGACATGAGAGGCACAGTCCCCTGTGAAAGAACGATCGTGACAGTGGAGACTGATGCTATGGGTGAAAACTAACGGATGCAATTTTATTACGGGATGAGTGTGATCAATGGCAGATTCCAATTTTCGAATTACATTGGTAATATTGTGGTCTACCTCGTGATTAAGGCTGATGAAATCCTGCTTCTTCGGTGCTGATTTTGGTTGGGAATTGGCCACCCGTTCGTTGCAGCGAATTTCAACAAATGCGGTCAGGTACGCATTCACAAGCAGAACACTCCTCAAAAGCTCCTTTACAGACATCAGGCGGTCGGTCGTATGCAATTTCCTTGCTCTGTGAGAAGCGTTCGTACCGAGCCACGTTTGTGAGCCATGGGAGCAAATGAATAGAATTGTAAGCACTACTCATTCCATGTGGCTTTCCGATAAACAGACTGCTTAAATGTAACGTTCAAGTGCCTAGAAATAACGACGTCTAAGAATGGTGGTGAATTATCTAACTCTTATTCATGGGTGACACAGAGATTTCGGTAAGTGGAATTAAACCGATGTAGGAGAGTTATGAAATGATCAAAATCAGTGAATATTAAAGTGTCATGGACATACCGTTTATTAAGCATATAATGGTCGATGCAGTCCGATAGTCCACCTTCGACCATTCTCAGAAAACTGTCAGCCAATTTTGGCCCCAACAGACTGACAATTATTACACCATTAAATTTCTTATAAGCGAATCTATCAAAGTCAGGCGGAATATTTTCCGTACACTAAAGAACCAATTCTTTCGGACAGTCGACATGAATAGACAACGAAATAGTATGGATCCAAATAAAGTCACATAAATAATCAACTGTTTTATCTAGTAGAATGTTTGTTACTAATGAGCCAACGTCAATTTGGTGCATCTTTTGTGAGGGGCCCACCGAAATATCATATAGCTGAAAGGAATCCTTCACAGAACTGGAGATCAGGGTTTTACGGATAGCATCAAAGAGCCGAACTAGCCATAGAGCAAGTTTATGACATGCTGAAACATCTTTGGCAAGGATAGACCTCAGGTGAACACCGGTTTTGCGTAAGTTGAGTGATCCTCTCATTCTTGCTGTGTACGGGTTCCAATCAGTTTCAAATGGTTATACTCCCGTTTATTTGTATACCCATACAGTAAAAAATTTGCAGTTTCCTCGATATTTGCCTCTCTATTGGAACGTTATTACCTGGCTACGGTCGGCCTTGAACTTCCATACGTCAGTAAAGCAGCGCGCATTTTCGTAATATAATACGCTTTATTCAAGACTATAATGCCAGCACATTTATCCGGCTCCAGAAACACCACGTCCTGCATCTATCTCAGTTATTTGATAGCCTCATAATTTTCAGAGGCTAAACAAAAATGCTGAGGAATGAATGGCCGCAAAATTTCGTTCGAAACATCCGCCATTTCAGCTCGAAACCAACCTACAATTTCTAGCAGTAGGGGACGAATCGTTTAGCTGGTCGCAAGGGTTTTCAAACTGAATTTCAGTCGTTAACTCATCCATTTATTTCGGTGGAGTTTTGTATTTTAAGCCCGGAGAAAGTGCTTTAGTTATGCTTGTGTGAACTGCCTGCTTGACAAGTTGGAGGTGTTTCAGGGCACAACTGGGAAGAAATTGGGTGCGTTGGTGATACTATTCAATGGATCCTGGAGGGTCTAAATCGTCTTGACTGCGATTTCTCTGGTGATATCCTAGATGGAGTTCTCGAACTTCATACGGCGTACAAAAGTGAGTTCAGCCAGCATAGCGGCCAAGCGTTGTCGGATCTCAATACAATTGTGAAGATTTTAGCGGGCCCTGTTGATGTGTGCAATCGTCAGTCTGAAAAATTATCGTTATTAATCAACAGTTCTCCTTCCGACAGAATTCTGAAGAAATCTGATTGTAGACGACCAGACCGTATACACTCCTGATAGAAACCAATACGAGTTCAACCGATCAATGTTTGTTATCTCAGCGTTAACAGTCGATTTAAACCTAGAGTAGAGTATGCAGAGAGCACTCGTTTAAGGAATTTTGCACACCGAGTTCCCTCTATCCAGTTCATCAAGGCGACAAGAGGGCACAAATTGCGAGATGCAAACACTTCGTTTATCCTCATCAGTCGATGATACATACATATATACACATGTCTTCTTGCCTTCTTGATGAGCTTGATCAAAACACTAAAGTCCAAGCATCTTTTTGAGTTGGTAGCGGTCTCAGTAATTTCCTTGTTTACACTGCTTTTCATAAAATATTGTTGCGTTTGTATTTGTTTGGGTGTGCATTGCAAAAATTGCGTATCATGGATGTCAGTGTTGACTGGTAGTCGATGAGCAGTCGGAAATGACCGTGCAGCTGAGACATCGATGCTGGTCGTGTTAACCATTCAACAACAAAACTAAGCAGTGCCTACGATGCTGTGCTGTCTAATGAGGTGGAGATATATCTTGGCATTTGGTTCGCTTGTACAAGTGAGGTATCTGAGTATGACCCCAGAGTCGGGTTCGTCGAATGAGAAACAAACAGGGTGCGTTTTTATGTCCGAACAAACGTATCTGCCCATAACCCAAGCACAGGCTTTACAATGTCAAACTTTGTGAAGCGCGATTTTATCAAGTGATCTTGAGTGAGATATAGACAAGCTTTTGATATATGATGCATAGAAATCTTTAATCCCTGGGTTCCATCGTACTGTTCAAGGATTCAGAACATCAAATTGCAATGGCGCAGAAATTCGATGATACATGATATGTTTACCGACAAATGTGGGTGATACCAGATATTGAAATCTTCAGGGTTTGTTAGGTTGGTGTACGGTGTTGGCAATTAAGTTTTGTATCTGAGTAGACGAAGCTAAAGACTTTACTGGAATGAACCAGTTTTTTCTTGGCGCGGTGATTAACGGCTGACGAATGTATTTAGAAGTGATCTCAGTACAAGTGAAAAATGCAAATATGTAAATGTCGCCAACTGATGCATACTGTCCACAGGAGCAGCTTGCGCAGTGTTAGCTGAGAATAGAGCGGACGAACAGTTTGGACGCTTGGTAGGCAATACACCATGCGCACGCCGGTTTGGACGTTCAGTAAAATTGAACTTTGGATTACCGTGGTATAGAATATTGACGATGGATAATTATGATAACACACAGACGGAATAAAGTAGTTAAATTGTTTTGCCAAGTATTAATATGCGAATGAATACAGACAATAAAACCTATGAAAGTTGTATACAATAGTTACCAAAAATAAACAAAAAGCAAAATGTAGGTTCATCATTTATGACTAACGAGTTCGTACAGTTGTAGGGTGGGTTACAGCTCATGACAGTTGGTGTCAAATCTATGGAGAGTTCATCCGTTTCCAAATTCTGTCAAAGTATCCCATTAGCTCATCGTCACACACACTTTGTGAAACACTATCTTAGTTGTAACATGTAATTTTCGTTTATTATGAAACTAACTGAACATTTGTCGACGTTTTAGCTACAGAGCACATAAGACAACAGTTTAACTCCTATTTTGCATAAGTTGCTTAACTATTGTTAAACTTTTCCACAAGGAACCCGTATACTTTCTCATTTTTTCTAGCCAGGGTACTTGAAGGTCACCCGAATTGAAAAACCTCAACCAGCGGCAATTAGCGGACATGTTATAACTGTCAGTTTGTTTCTAGCTTTCAAGCAGTTAAAAGTTTGTTTTAATCAAACGTTGGGCTTGGTTGTACTATAGTTCTAGACAGTTCTGGATCACTGTGGGTCACAAATATTCATCAAAATTTATTTTCTATCTTATCAATTTAATTTTCTCAGACATCGTACTCTACTTGAAGAATATTCATGTTTTCAGTCATCCGTCGGATTGTATAATCCAATTTGCTGCCTCACTACGTATCCAAACAAACTTAGGTTTCGGTCGATCTGGCAACTCAAACCTAAAACGTTTCGTATAGTTGCGAGTCGTGTGGTCAGAGTTTGCATACACCTCGTTTGCTTAGACCACCGTCCGTTGAAAACTGAACTCCTGCTACGAATATTTATCACAGTAAGCCTGTTACAACAGACACCGTTTATGATGACAATCGCGCGCATTAGCAAGCTTTTGTGTCTTCCTGTTCCCTAAAATTCATAATAACCAACCTCAGGAAAATTGAAACATCGCGCACTCAACCGTGAACGTTGTTCACTGCATCCGATTAAGCTTCTAATTGTGTTTTGATTCAGGGCTGTCCGCCAAACGCACACGAGTACAAACGTGCGCGTATGTCCACGTAAGTCCTTGTTAGCTTGCTCATGAGTGCACTAGGTGCGGTTTTACAGCATATCCGGTTGTTGAAGTTACGGTTGATGCACACACTGAGTGCTGCGGTGCAGCAAGCTGTCTTTGTCTGTTCGCTTGCTCAAGCGCCGTCCCTCTATCTATCTCAAATAGTTTAACATAAAGTGGGATGCAAAAAGAAACAGAGTAGGACGCCCAAACTAACATAAACTGAAGCCCCTTGTCATATTTCGGCAGATAAGGTGAGATCCGTGCAACCTCCTAAATTTGACTGCAGACTGACTCTCCAGGACGGATTTCTCAATCACATCTCACTGGACTCCACCAACGCCACCGATGAGCATCCAACTTGAGTCATTAATTTCTCAATAAGGTCCTTCCTAACAGAAATTTATTGGGTAATCAACAATGTGGTTGATACACAATGTATATCAGCGCCATCCGGCTGTAGCATGCGCATTCTCATGAGCACTAAAGCTTACGTCTTTTGGAATCGGCATCAAACTCATGTCTGAAGTTATTTCGTAACTAATGCATATCACTGACGTGACCAGAATCGACACTGAGAAAAGTTCCCTAGAGCCGATCACTTTGGCCACTGCGTTGTCAAAAGTATAACAGAATTTCGCTCACGTAAACTGTGAACTGTGTTTGCGGATTGAGCTACGTTTTCCCCGATCATCCTGAGAGTTGACGATCACAAAGATACACACGGCCACTAGTGAACCAATTGCTCGAATATCCTGCCACCGAAATCCATTAACGAAATGTTTGTGTTTCCCCCACGGGGAGGTCTAGCGATCTGAACAGTACTAACAGGTAAATGGGGCATCGCTTAGTAGGGGTAATTTAGCTACGCAGAATGTAAGGTTGTTGATGCAGTGGAAATCAATTTAACTGAATAAGGAGGTAGACTGAATCTTAGAGTGCTTCGCGGCAAAAAAGGTTGTTACTAAAATTTTCTAATGGAAAGCACATTCGGGTACAGTGATTGTTGGAAGAGGGCCAGCTTAACAGTCCATGGAAATATGCAAGCCAGAATAAATCCACATCATAGTTTGCAGGAGCTGTTGACAGATACGTTTATTCGGACATAAAAACGCACCCTGTTTGTTTCTCATTCGACGAACCCGACTCTGGGGTCATACTCAGATACCTCACTTGTACAAGCGAACCAAATGCCAAGATATATCTCCACCTCATTAGACAGCACAGCATCGTAGGCACTGCTTAGTTTTGTTGTTGAATGGTTAACACGACCAGCATCGATGTCTCAGCTGCACGGTCATTTCCGACTGCTCATCGACTACCAGTCAACACTGACATCCATGATACGCAATTTTTGCAATGCACACCCAAACAAATACAAACGCAACAATATTTTATGAAAAGCAGTGTAAACAAGGAAATTACTGAGACCGCTACCAACTCAAAAAGATGCTTGGACTTTAGTGTTTTGATCAAGCTCATCAAGAAGGCAAGAAGACATGTGTATATATGTATGTATCATCGACTGATGAGGATAAACGAAGTGTTTGCATCTCGCAATTTGTGCCCTCTTGTCGCCTTGATGAACTGGATAGAGGGAACTCGGTGTGCAAAATTCCTTAAACGAGTGCTCTCTGCATACTCTACTCTAGGTTTAAATCGACTGTTAACGCTGAGATAACAAACATTGATCGGTTGAACTCGTATTGGTTTCTATCAGGAGTGTATACGGTCTGGTCGTCTACAATCAGATTTCTTCAGAATTCTGTCGGAAGGAGAACTGTTGATTAATAACGATAATTTTTCAGACTGACGATTGCACACATCAACAGGGCCCGCTAAAATCTTCACAATTGTATTGAGATCCGACAACGCTTGGCCGCTATGCTGGCTGAACTCACTTTTGTACGCCGTATGAAGTTCGAGAACTCCATCTAGGATATCACCAGGGAAATCGCAGTCAATACGATTTAGACCCTCCAGGGTCCATTGAATCGTATCACCAACGAACCCATTTTTTCCCAGTTGAGCAATTTTTCTGTTTTCAATGAAGTGTGCATTGATTCCTATTTTGTTCTCATGAGTATTTTCCACAACCGTTCCCTTGTCATGGTATGTGCACTGATATTATCGATAAGAATGAGGCGGAATTATCATCTGCTCTGAGAGTATCCTGACTTCCATTCAAACTGTAGCACGTGTGGTGATCGTAGACAAATTATCCAACTGTTTTACCCGTTCGTTTGCATCACTGACACTTTGGGATGCCATCCCGCCAAGAATTCAGATTTATCCTATGTCTTTCTGTTGCTTCTACTACACCGGACCTGGTGACCAGCATGACTTTGTCAAGTGTACATTGTTGCTTTCGACCCCAAATTTCTCAATTTGATTAACGGAAACCACAACAATGTTCATTTGCGGTTAGACGTCATTAAGGCACATATTAAAATAGTCAGGTAAGTTATGACAATTGGAGACCTGGCTTCTATCAGGCTGAGGGAACACCGTCAATTAATCGACTGGGCAACTCATGGTATAGTCCGTCAAACTGACCAAGTGGAACACTATACTGCAAGAAAGCAAAATAAATCAGAGTTGAGTTAAATGACCAAATGGTCCAAAGGTAACATTCCGTGGGAAAATGATTTTATCTACCAATACTGCAATATAATTTGTTTGTCAGTGATAAGTTGGTGGGCATTTTTGATTCAATATCTAACACTTTTAAAAGCTGCACAAAATGGTGTTGGTTCAACCTTGGTGCATTGTTAGGTGGTTATCTTGAAGGTGAAACTGATGCACGCAGTTCACTGGGAGGTTAAGACGCACGTGACTGTTGTTGTCGATGGAACTATTGTCGACATTTATTCTGACTGTTACATGAACTGGCCGATGCTGGACAGAAGATATTTATTCAGTACCTAAATGGTAAAGATGGTTTCTAACTCTAAGTGCACGTGCTCAGAGTAATAATCAAGCCTTGGGAAGGTTTCCAGAAGGCTACTTGCATGAGGTTTGAGACTACAGTGGTGAGGAACATGACACCGGCAAACCCAGTGTCGAACGTCACCAGTTCTGTTGAACGAGACGAATCGACAGGCATTTAACTTAAACCAAGTGCCTGTCATCTAGTGCGGTATTCCACCTAGTAACTTATTCCGCCGAGAGTCGGAATACTCACACCCCGGATCTGGTCATCCACCAGAGATTGTTCATTGCCTTGAAGACCCTACTTCAGAGGAATTGAGACACAGCAGACCTAAGCTATTTCAATCGGTTGCAACACAACTATACCGGCTGAACAAGTTAACAGTATCGATTCAACACACAAAATGTCTCAATGACGTCAACGATTAGTACACGGGTTCGAAGCTACAAATCAAATTCACGCGGTTCCAGTCAGTTTGTCATCGTCCATATTCAGCAAGAACTTGTTGGTCTGAAAGACAATGACTAAAAACAAATAACGCCGCCGTTATTGGGGAATAGAGCAAGTATGAAAAGTAAAACAAGATTAAGCACTAAGCAATGTTTTAGTGAACTAAAACTGCAAACCGGAACCTAAAGGTTTAATCTACGAACACAGATGGTAGATTGTTCCACTGAACGATAGCCTTATAGGAAAAGTACTTTTGCTTTGGAACAGTGCCAGGACGAAGCCTGTGAAGTCTGTTATCATAACCTTGTCAACCGCTGTTTTCTGTGACAATGTGGTGCTGTTTTACAAGACTGGAGTTAGAGGAAAACTATGTAACCACCACATCACCAAGCTGTCATCTTAACACAAGTAGACAAAAAGTGGATAGAATCCCGTGTAGGGATTCATGTGAGGTGTTTTTCACTCCCTTGGACATCTTAACTGCCGCTCCCTCAGCATACCGAATGAATAGTATGAATCCCTTCAGATTCAAATGTGTGACTGGACTGAAATACTTGCGCAACTTTCTTATGTGTATGTCGCGAAAAGTGACTGAAATACACTTTGTTCATGCAGCGGTGATCTATTTCCGCTTCCTTAAGGTAGCACTTCTTTTTCTGTAGCAAACTTGTAACGGTAGGCCAAAGATAAGTGAACTGCAACAATGAAGTCCCAGGATATAGTTCGCAAACACAAGAGAAACACATTTAGAAAACATCCGTTTACGACAAATCTGGCTGCTGGTTGTACTCGGACCAGCGACGGACTGTGGTCAGTGAGCTCAGCTGTAGACATTCGGAGTTCCCGGTGTGGCTTCGTAGCTCAACTGGTAGAGCACTTGTCGCGTTCCGGCACACATTTTCTGCTGTTGTTTCGAGTCAGGCCAGAACCCAAGATTTTTTAAATCTGATCTTCAAATCTGTCAATCTGGTTAACATAAAGACTAACCGTACAATTTGTTAACTGCCGTTCCTATTCTCGTCGGTGACATACATTCGACTACCAATCACCTATAATAGATGAATGGTGTCGAGAACACCTATCGCACGTGACCCACACTATTAACACCAGAGTCAAATCCACGACAGTGTTACTGACTATGTCAGAACCGTTTGTGCTAGGGAATTGACCAGGACGCTGGCTCAGCATAATTCCCGTGGCCGCCAACGTCCTCTGATTCCAGAAGACACAAAATATGATGTCGATCGGCCAACCGACTAAGATGCATCCAAGTAATGTTTAGCAACGGAGGAAGCCGGACAGTGAGTCGCTAGTGTATCCCGCATTTGCTATGTAGTTTCCTATGACCAAAACTCTGATTGACTAGATATTTTGTGGTTCGGTCAGTGAAAGTGAAAGTATCAAAGCGTGTTCTTCCGCAACTTGACCCTTCTTAAACGATTCTTCGTTTGCAGAACATCTCTCATCCGTGCAAAACCAGGAGCCCTATATCAATACAGACGTTGGAATGTTCTAATCACGAGTAAACAATCTGGTTATGGATGGCTGAAAATCGTGCTTATTCACCTAACACTCACCGAGGTATTTCCTTACAGTGGCGATATCTAGAGGCCACTTTGTCTCCCAGTAGAACATTAGCTATGAAACGCGTGAATTTTTTTATAAAATTAATCACTGCGTGACAAAGGTCTGGAAAATATATGCTGTCTCAAAACAGGCACATATTGAAAAAGGGTTTGTTAAAAGAGCATCTCTGAGTGTTGAGCCTTCTCAGCTTCTCAGCTACAGCGACCATTAAAAAATTAGCCTTTTGCAATCGCACTCCATTTACATCGATTTTCGTCGTACTTTCGTCCTTTTGAAGCCATCAATCTGTTGTTTACGTCTCAGGGCCAAGTCTCAACGCTTCCTTGCTTTACGTGCTTCCTCTATGCACAGTTTTCCAAAGATGACTACAATACACAGTGCTGGGACATCAAACGCATTCACTGCCATAGGAATCTCTAAAGTGAGGGTCGGATGTGGTACTAATTTTCTGTGCTACTCTAACACAAATCATGACATACACCGCACGACCTGCTGCTCAGTCCTGACAAACATCATGCCACTTCTGAATGTTCAGCGTAGTATCGCAATACATCTCCGAATAATCAACTGCTGAAAGTACAAGGCCTTACATTTCTAATTGTAGGTGTGTTGCTCAGGTTTAGGGTACACCCGTTAGCAACTGCAGCTGGTATCAAGGAGGTGCCTTGAAGTTTGCGTAACAGATCCTGACGCCGTCAGTTCACTTTCATTGGCGATAATCTCGTTTCAAAAGTGAGTACCTTGAAGTCTGAAGGAAAACATATCCATCCATGCCTACTTCATGATAGGTGCATGCGAACTTCATCGTGTGAATAATAATGGAATTATTCAGTTCTATTTCCGGACATGTCCAGCTTGGCCGATATAAATTATCACACGTCAGCACCGTCCATCTGAAATGAACAGAGGTTGCATATGTGAGAATAATAACGGCTATATATAAACGTGCTTAAGTTTTAGGGAATTTTGATCATTAATAGCGCATTGTATAAACACTGATTTACTACCTTTCTACTTGAATATCACAAATAGATGATAGCCAACCAATGGCTGCCCGGACAACCGCTTAAATATCGCAAATACTAACAAAGAATTTCATACATTGCGTTTGGATGGTAGACCCGAGTTAGGCAGAGTATTAGATGGTAATTCAAACTACCGACTTAGTGATACCACCCTAGATATCCTCACATCCCTAAACTTATTTTAACGTAAAAATTGCGGTGTTGATTCCTCCGTACCCGTTCATGTTACACTTTCAATGTAAGACTGTTACACACAACTAACATCACAGTCAGTGTGGTGGCTCAGGCATTGCGGCTTCCTTAGCGACTGTGTGCTAAATCTGTATCTTCAGCATTGTAGCCTACAGTTCCCAAGGTAACAATACTTCAGTCGTAAACAGTGGAAATAGCACCCAATCGTTCCAACAGGCGTTTGAATTCCCAAGGTCGAAGAGAATTCCCTTGGTAATTCATTTCCCTAGGTGGTTGGAGTATGGTCGTGTTACAGGTTCTCTTACATTCGCTCCTTTAACGCCTTACCTTGTATTCACCGAAGTTTTCTCGTATGTACCGTGAGTAAGCCATGTAACAAACTTAACCTGCAGACTTGCCCGTCTTCCTGTCATGAAGTCCAGACTGCTTCGGCAGGGTTTCAGGGAATCCAGGGCGTGCAAATCAGCGAGCGGAGAGAATATTATTGCGATAGGTATCAGTTCTGCCCAACATATCCACGTGTAACAAGCGCTCCATATTCAAACAGCTGAGTTACAAACACACAAACATGCACTTTTATGCGCACATAGACACCTAACCAACGTCATAATTCAAGGCAGCATCTAAACGGACTTTATTCCAGCCTACTTCCTCCCTATATATATATATATATATATCTGCCCAGTACATCCTAGGTTCAGCAACGAAACACAACTTCACACTTATGCATAGGACATGAAATGCCCGATGTCAGTGCATCGATACCTCTTGGTTGTAGGGGTAGATAAACAAAAAACAAACTCATTGAAAGTCCTCAACTAGACTATCGGTCTTCAATCAGGTCAGCTGTGTCTAGAGTGCAAGTCTACATTCAGCTCAGTCCCACCTTCCATACAAGCTCACCATACTCTTTAGAAGTTAAATATCATGATGTTATTCAAGAGGTTTGACCAGTATTTTTCTGAATACCAATAGGTAACTATGGTTGCAGCGGCCGGGCGGAGTAAACGATTTTGAAGGGAGTATTATCTTAGCTACGCCCGCTGACCTGAATAGCAAGAAAGAATGTGAACTGATGACAGTTGTACCCTAGCAAAACCACCGATAGTCAACACCGTGTCCTGATCTGTGGTGGATATTTTTCCTAGGATAGCAATATCTGCTTGGGCTGAACCAAGTTGGCAGTGGTTGAGGCTGGATCCGCCGGATCAAGCAGCCACCGCTCCTAATCAAGACGAATGTTTTTGAATGTTTGTATAATGAGAGAAAGAATCTATTGTCTGTCTATATGTATCAATCGTAACGCTGCTGATTACACGAGCGGACAACTTTTATCCAAGGCTCCATGACTGCCTGGGGTAAAAAGCTCGGACATAAGCATGTTTCATCCCGAGGTCACACTAACTTGCAATCATACCTTCACAAGCTTCCATGTCGAGTTAGCCGAAACAGCTATAAATTCGTCAGACATTAAGTTTCATTATTTGTCTTGAGTGTTTCAATCAGACCTCTTCTCAACCTTCCTGGACACAACTCAACCTTATCATACCAGTTACTATAACAGCTTCGGGTTGGCATGCCTGTTCAAACAATCCATTGTTCATTTCATAACTGGTAGTCCATGCTCACAAGCAGTGCTCCAGGCGTGGACTGACAAATATCAAGTACAATGGGATAAGCACTTAGTTTTCACGATGTTAAGGTCACCTTCAGCTTGAGAAAGGCCTGTCTGTCCTTTCTCTCAACGCTCTAAATTTATGGATAACCGATACCCCAAACCACTCATCTCATTCACTCCACTTATTAAATTATGATCACTATGGTCGCCCAGTTGTCTTAGTAAGTCCTACTCGCTTCTGTTTAGCACCGATTGGCATTTGTTTGGCGTTAATGGTGTGTCTCAGTGATTACCTCCAAATGGTCATGTAATTTGTTTTCTTGTACGACATTATAATCAGAGTTGCACACTATGTTCGCACCATCAGTGAATAAGAAAGAACAATTGAGGTTGTACGCAACCAGATAATTACTTGGAATTTTGGCGACCTTTCGTCACAAGCTGCAGCTGAAAATGCTCGACTGTTGAGAGATTCGTTTATCCAACATCAGATTTCGTCAGATATGTCGGAAAAATTATATATGGTCAGAAGTAACTATGTGACGAACAACTGTTTCCGCTGATTCCTTCCCAAGTCAGTTACACAGTTTTCAGGAAATCGTAAGAACAGAGCGCAACAAATGGGCATTGTCTGTTAAGGAATGAAAATAAAACCCACTATTGCAGTGAGGAAGGATGATCGCATTATGCTACTCACACCACCACTATTCAGTAGCGAGGCGACATCATGGATCAAAATGGCTGCGGGACTAATACGGGAGAGATACGAGAAGGATCATTGGAAGGCAGCATCACATGGACTTGCTTTTGCTACATGGAAGAATTGAGCATTGGCATGCATAGCGACTGTTCATAGTTCAATTGAGACGCATAATCCGTGTGCTGGTTTCCCGAATAAGTTACCTTTGTGCCGTCCGAGTTTTCGGTTCACAACAGTACTATACTCCAAACAATGACTATTTAGACCCGAAGTGGACGTCGACTGGACGGTAGGTCGCATGATCAGTGCCCAATATTTCAACGTTTCAAATATACCCATTACGATAATGAGAATAGACATATGGACGAACATATGTTTTCGATCATTCATCTTCAAGCTGGTACACTTTTATAAGAAGTTAGTAGAGAAATCGAGATAGCGATCAGACTTATTACAGAGAAATGAGGTCACTAGCCAGTCAATTGGCGGTGGCTTGATTGGTCGGTTACGTTACGATTGTCCATTGGTTTGACCGCGCCGGTTGGCCATCGATCCGATAGATTTTTGCCCATGGTAGGTTCACAGTCTGAACGAACCGTTTGTGATGACATAATATCGGGTCAATCAGCATGATTCCGATAGCCTCGGCAGTACAGTGTTCTGATTTGGACAGCTTTTGATGGGTTGCCTGGGACACGATATACCACTTTGAAAGCTTCGTCAGTTTTCACCTGGTGCTCCCATTCAAGCAGATAAGCGAGAATAGCACTGCTGACCGATCGTGATTCCCCGTGTCCCAGCCACCGTGGGTGGTGTTCTTGGATTCGTTTCGAAAGCTGTCTTGACGTTTGACAGTCATTCTATGTTCAGACCTCATCTATGTATCTACTCATTCACTTGTTCCTGTGGAGCAGATTATGTTGGTCGAACTGCGGCCGCACGTTCATCAGTAATCTAAAACATCGCCTCGCAGGTTTAATGAAATGAGTGATCTCGACCTGTCGCGGAAGTCATAATCGCGGGGTTATCGATTGGAGTTAACAGGACAGTTATTGTGTCTCCTCTCGAGACGATCGGGCAACCTGATCATTGCTCACAAGCGAGAGTGGTTGAGCGTTCAGATTTGATGATTCGGTCGTGCCTAATGTGAGGTCAATGGCGCAGTGGTTAACACGGTTGCCTCATGATTGGAAGGACCGGAGTTCAAATCCCGGCCGTGGCAAGGATATGCACTAATAACGAGCTCTAACGAGAGCGAAACTCAAGTCTAGTGCTTCTTTTCGAAAGAGGCCGGCTGGAAAGTCTATCTGAATGCGAAGGCTGCAATCAAATATGGGTGATGTTCAGCTGGAGAATTTATTCTCATTGTCCAATATTTGTGTGTGTTTAGACTGGATGTGATTGGTCCGTGGCCAAGGGAGCTGCAAGGACTGAACAAATTTCTTTTGAGAGCACAGTTCAGGGTTGTGTAATCCGATTGCAATCGATTCGACGGTTACTAGAATGGGCTGGTGAACTGTTTTTGGTTTAATGTTAGCAACTCCGTCAAAAAAAACCAGGGATGCTTTGGCGAAGTGTATGCAGTGGGTCTCGTCAGCTAAATGTGCAACATTGGAGATAGCAATTGCTTCACAAATTGGAGGCTGGTAGTAGCCTTTATCGTCATTCATTGACAGTCACTTCTTGACTATTGTGTTTTGTCTTGTGAGGTCTTGATGAAACCTGTGTAATTGTATTGACTTGAGAAAGAAATATCGAAAACAGCTATTTATCACATCGTTACTTCATCAAGTATATTGCTCACTTGCCGAACAGAAAAAAGATGATTAGCTTGTTCTTGCCAAAATCCACGTAGAAAACCTTAACCCGTTCAGCGTTATCTTTTCTTGATTATTTTCCTCCGGAAACGTAGCATATTTGATAGATGCAACCTATTCTTCGTAACACCATGCTGACCAGCACTCCAAAGCCCTTTGTTTGTGTGGTCTGCGGCTATTCTATTTTTCAGTACTCTTCTCATTAACTTTGCAATAATCAGTGTAAATCCCACGGAATGAGAGGTTACAACGTTCTGTAATTCCTACTTTTGTGGACAGAAGTCACCGCTACTCTCTTCCAGTCATCAGACTAGACGGCTTCACTAAGTTGCTGGCTGAATTGTATTGTTGAAGGCTTAACAGCTAAATTATTCATTAGCTTCATTCTGTCGGTGTGTAATCCCTCAGTCCCAGAAAACCGGGGACTATAAAATCAACAAATGTACCTCCACCTTCTCCACATCTAGGCATCACTTCTGGTGTTAACCCTATGCAGGATGCAAGCCAGGGCCTTTTTTCAGCCTTTTGGAAGAAATGACAAAACACTTTGGATTTGGTTTGATCCACCACTGCTCTTCGACCACCTTCATTTTAAATTTCTACCTTCTTCGGTGCGTACGTTTCGAACTGAACAAAAACGAAGCATACCTTAGGGCTGACCTTGGCTCTCTGGAAAAACTTAGCCTCACAACCTGCTCCATACTCCCTACTGATAAAACACACCGTTTACCTCGGTTCAAAGTAGTCCATACATCTCTCAATTCCTTTAGTCATGGTGTGTGGCATCCAGGTTTGATCTTTATATCTTAGAATTCTACTTAATCCATTCGACTACCAAACGGGATTGTGCTACTCGCGAATTTTGCTTAATAAGACACATTCTGCTGACAATCTCAATAAGTTGGTGTTAACAGCCTTCCACTTATCCTCCATCACCGACCGAAGATTAAGTTCCCCGTTAAGACCACAGTTACCACTCACCACGTCATCGCTGTTGATACGTTTGAGGTCTCTATGAAATTTATCTACCGACTGTACTGTCTTTGCGTATGCCAACAACCAAATATGAGTATGACAGTTTCAACTCAAAAAAGTATTTAGCATCAAGCTAACCGTATCCTATCACATCTCCGGATAACAGGGTCGAAAAGTGAGGCTTCACATTGAACGTTCCATCAGACGGGTGCCTTTACATGTTGCAGTACGTTAACTAGACGTATAAACTCCAACAGAAGTTGTCAGAAAACGCACAGCCCTGTTTCATCAGTGCTTCAGTCTGATGTCGATGTTTGACGATAGAGTATATCAACCAAACCATCAAGTTTATTGACGAATAAGTTGGAACGTCGGCGAGTCCTAACGAACATAATCTTGTACAACATCGTGAACAGTTTGTGGTACAGGTTAGTCCAGGATACAGCCCACTCAACCTTGGAGCAGCTTGTCATGAAAGGAATTTGCCGATGTAATTCTGTTGTGTAACTGTTCGCAAGTCGTACGCATCTCAAAAAAGTTACTCACATCCAAGCCAAGAATTTTGTTGATCCAATATGGTACGGTGTGAATCGGTCATATTAGGGTGGATGAACTGGCCACTGTCAGCTATCATTATTATGAACGCAAACGAATATTGAGTAAGTGACTTGCTTGAATAAACACAAAACAACAGCATTCTGCCTGAGAGTGTTTGCTAGCCGGATTCCGTGATCAGTTTTACTACCATGTGTAAAATTGAGAAGTGCATAACTCCGGTGACATTTTAGTTTCCGAAACACTAATTAATTATTCACAGATAAACGTGCAGCCACACGTAACCCACCGGTGAGAATGGAAACTGAACACTCACCAGACGGAATGTACGAGTGGTCTCGTATAGCATAGTAAACCACACAGATACCAATGTTAGTCGTGTTCAATCTCCAGTTGGCAACAACCAATTAAATCAGACGTATGTGCTTTGATTCACGCTACACTGTGACCTGACATACGAACAACTAGTCTAGCAGTATACATAATGTAAAGTTAGATACAGAGAACAACTACAAGTTTTGGAACTAATTTATACGTGATTTTGTAAGCAGGCTACTGAAATCTCCAGGTTGCTACACAACTCACTCTCGAAGGGGTACTGTGACAACGGCCCTTCGATCCTGAGTCAAACAACTGACGCGAGTCCGATCTGATTTATGACGTATCAGCTGATATCCGATCAGCCTAATGTTAGAACAATTCGGGAGACGTAGCACGCGGAGGACCATAGGTGTCCACGATTCCCAGCAACCTTCTATTCATGCTTTTCGTCAATGATACTCGAACAGTCAAGAAAAGACGTTTCAAATGCCAAAGTGAGGCGCTCATGATACATCCAGGAGCGATGCCCAATAATTGGTCAGAAGTTTACAAGCTCATGAGCCCTGTTACGTGCGTCGCGCCGATATCGGGCAAAAGGGTATGGATAGGAGTAACGAGGACTATTGTGTTGATACGGCAGTAAGCAACGTTCGCAGCGGAATTAGGTGAAAATAGAGGATGTCCAACAAAACAAAATGGGTGAAACTGTAGGTATTTCTGCCCGCATAACGTATTTGCAGATTCTGCCTTTTGAAAACTCTTTGTCCTCACATGTAAATGTATTTCTAGTGGGGTTCAAAGAGGCGCTTTTGTCAATGTGCCTGCTGTCCAGAACGAGTCGTTGTCGATGATGAAAGTGTGAACGTCGGAAGTGCCAGCATGTGTTCACTCGAGCTTCTGATGGAATTGTTGGAAAGGAAGGCATGAATGGCATGTGGCGATGAACTCGAATAAGATGACGACTCAGGAAAACCACAGAAATCTTGATTGAGGTGAAGAAAATTTTGCACATAATACTAGGCTTCTAACATCCATCCACGCTGAGCAGCACGGTAAATCAATTTAATGCTGATCATCTTCAGCCCCCGGGATCTCACCAGAAGACCACCCGTAAGATTCGGTTGGCCCAACATTGAATACTGAACTCTGTAACGTGAATACCAGACGTAAAAAGAACACTCAGTTCAGTTTGGTCATAGTCATCAGGTAATTAACGGTAAGTACCGTTTTTACACCTCATCCCCTCGATCAGCTCAGAAGACCTCAAAATCTGGTGCACACCCTGCACTAACCCTCGAATTAAGTTCCAGCTATGTCTGACTAAGCAATATAAAATTTCCACCAGAAGTCTCAGTTGATAAATCATCCTGTTTACTATTGTTGCTATAGTCCGTGTAAGCCTCTTCTGCTGAGTTCGTTGACTTAAACTGAGAGACAGCCCGTATGTTTCCTACAAAGAGGAACGTTGTTCTAATATCCCAGATGTGAGAGTACATCAACAAGTTTATAGCATTGGCACCGGCTGAGCTACCCATTCATACGGCGATTACATACTTCGTGCCATATATTGAGGCACTGACATTAAATGTGACATCTGCACTGGTTTTAACTCTCCAGACTAACCTCCGCTGCCATGACAGGATCGCTGCATACAGCTTTTCAACTGGTGAGACTTCAGAGACTTTCCCAAGTCCAATACATGATAATCTTGGTGTTCCATGCTTATGAGCAGCTAAAAAAAACCCTACTCATATTGTCCTTTCCTCTCCATGTCTCCAAGCCACTAAGTATCTTGTCTTAACTGCCACATGAAAACTACTTCTATGTCAAGGGACTCCCTCAATATATAAGTAAGCTGCTTTCACATGTCACTTGTCTTCACTATCCACTTTCCAAATCGTAGTATAAAATCTGTGGAAACTTGACCTGGAATACCAAAACCTTTGGACATTTTATTGTTTCCAAATTGTTCCCGTGTGGTTTTGAATGTGACAGTGCTTTCATTCAGGCCTCTATCACTTTTCAACTCCTCAGTTTTGTATTTCTAATCCCATATTATGGTTTGGAAAAGTCAGATCGTAACTCGTCACAGCTAATTCGATACATGGAATATTTGTTTGGACCCCGAAAAATGGACGATTCTATTCACGGACAGCTCTGGTTGAAACATCTGCCTCTACTAGCGAACTGCTGACATTGGTGGACTGTCCCCATTTAAAAACCAGCTGACGCTACTGATGAAACGTTTAAAGCTAACCCGTCTTCCCATTTAACGTCTATTACCTTGCCCACCCCAACTTAGTAAACAAATGACGCGTTTCCAAGCAATTAGCTTCATTCACAACAATCAATCATATTTCCCGTAGAAGTCGGCCACCATTCCGTATGCGTTCAATCCACCACCAGCGTTCTTCTACACCAAGCAGGAATACATCATTTTGTTGGTGTCAACAGAACTTTGGTCACTGTGCAAGGAAGTGCAATCAGCCATGTTCTTTCAAATCCACCCCTTCGGAAAGCGCATCAGCCAGTCAGTAAAGGCAGCGGTTGTCACTGGCTAATTCCAGCAGGTCGGTTGTTCTTCATATCACACTTCCCGTCGATACCCGAGCCGAAGTGAGTCACTCCACGCTGAGCGGAAAAGAGATTCTCAGGTAATTCGTCCTCAGTCTTAGCTGCTAATAGAAGTCGAATCGAACCGTATGGCACACGCTCATTTACACTTGACCTAGGTTCGCGACATTAGTTTCGTTGAACATCCATCATCACAGATAAACAAAATGTAGTTATCGGTGCACACGGGGCAAAAGTAATTCTATTGGTGTGCGTTTACTCATACCCGAACTGCACCTTGATTTTCTGCTTTGCGGCAAATTTCCCCACAACCCAAAATTTTTTCGTTCGACCACTCACAGTTAAACTCTAAGTGGTTCGCCACAACGTCACCACATGCTGTCTTAAAAACACTCGGCCGCGTCGAATACTACCCGTAAAGCTGAAAGCTGCTAAAGCTGAATCTGACTACATTTTGCAGTTAGGTATTATCTGGCCATCAACCAGTTGCTGGTCGGCCACAATACATGTAGTTCCAAAAAATTCAGTCCACTGGCATCCGTTCAGCGATTTTCGTGCACTCAACAATGTTACAATCCTTGATGGTTATCCAACTCACATCCACGACTTTCCCTCACTCTGGATGCTGAAACTGTTTTCACTAAAACTGACCTAGTCCGCGCATACCATCACATCCCCGTGGCCCATAATGATATTTCAAAAAGGCGATAATAATGCCTCCAGGTTCTGCGAACACTACTTGGTCTGTGCACCTTTGCTCGAACTTCTCAAAATCTGATGAACCAGTTTACTCGTGGATTTGATTTTGTTCATGTTTAACTCGATGATATGTTGCCTGTTAGTCGAGATCACTGCGAACACGAACAACACCTCCGGTTATTGTTCGTATGGTTTGTCCAATTCGGAATTACTGTAAACTCCTCAGGGTGTGGCCTCGGTGTTGACATACTGGACTTTTTAGACCATGTTCTCGATTCCAAAGGCATTGGACCACTGGACACAAGGGTTAGGGCACTGCAAGTTTTCCCTCCTCTTGATTTCATTGAAAATTTCAGTGTTCTAGTATGATCAACTGCTACTGTCGTTTTGTATCACACTGTTCAAACATTTTGCATCTACTAACCGATCTTTCACGAGGAGCAAAGAAGGACGTTTTCTTAAGTTCTCAAGCGCAACGTGTGTTTAGCGCCTGCAAGCAAGTACTTGGTGAAACCATCAGCTGGTCGCATTTTAACTTTGACCTCAACACCCGATTGTTTCTCTCAACCTATGCCTCGGCAAACCCAGTTGCTGGAATTTCCCAGTAGCTAGTCAACACAGAATTACAACTTCTTTCGTTTCTCTCTCAAAACCACTTCCGTGTCCAAACCGATTACAGTATATTGGACAGGAAACTATTCTCAATTTACCCATCACTTTGGCGTTTCCAACCGTTATTAGAATTCCATGTGTTTCACTGTACTGATTGATCACTAATCATCCATCTACGCGCCCAACTCCTTGCTGGAGAAACAATCTACCTGTGAAATCCGTAATCTTGACTTCATCGCACAATTTACGACAGACTCGTCACACTCCGGGATCCGCTAATGTCATCGTAGACGCTCTGTTCAGACTACACACTATTTCGGTTCCAAGTGCGTTTGAAATAAGCCTAGAGAAACTGGCAGAGGCACAGCCAAACAACGAAGAGCTGTCTCATTCTGAAACATCTCTATCTCTCCGGTTGTCCAGGGCTCCTCTTCTTTAGTTTCATTCTAGCATCGTGTGCGACCTACTTACAACTAATCCCCCATCGTTTTATCCGCTGACTTGTCGTAGACCATTGTTCGACTTTCTACATTCACTCTCACACCCCGGTGTCCGCATAGTCTTCAGACTTGCTTCTCAAAGGTACGTCTGCCTAGTAAGAATCAGGATATACCCATTTGGGATGAATCCTGTTTGTATTGTCAGAGTACCGTGATCCATCGTCATGTTGTCTCATCACCAGGCCATTTCCCCAGAAAAAATCCTCATTTCTCACACATCCATTTAGATATTGTTGACCCACTGCCACTGTCTGATGGAAAGGATTTCCTGCTCACTTTTGTCGATCGGATCACTGGTTGACCGATGGGTATTCCAATACCATATACCACCAGTCAGAATATAGCCAGGACTTTTCTCCTGTACTTGGTTACTAGTTTCGGTGTAACTTCTGTGATTGCTACAAACAGAGACAAGCAGTTCCAATACAACCTCTTCCGTGATTTGACGCGCATGTTTAGTTGTGAACATATCACTCTTCTTCAAATGGTCCATCAATTGCCCGATCTGCAAGGCATAAGTTAAGGGAATGCCTTCCGCTTATTCTGTTACATATCATACCATCTCTAAAGAATGATCTTGGGATCATTCCAGCAGAACTAGTGTGTAGATCAACTCCGCGATTACCCAGTGAATTTTCTTAAAAGCTCCTCATCCAGTTGATCCAATGAATTATGTTCAATATATTCGGAAGCATATGAAGAATCTTCGCTCACTCCCCACGTGGAAACATGCATGGTTTATTTGTAGTCCCTTTGATTTACACACATGGACACAAGTTTATTCGGTGTGATTTGGTAAAACGGTCATTGCAACCCCTCTAATCAGGATCATTCAGAGTAATATCACGCTAGGGCAAATACTTCATTACTGATCAAGCAGGAAAGTTTGACACAGTCAGTATTGACGGTCTAAAGATGACATGTGTGGACAACGACTTTATACAATCATTAGACAACTCATCACGTAAGTTTATGACAGATCTTTCCCTCGTTACTCCTCAGGTAGTCCCAGTGAATACACTACCAGGCATCCAACTACCAGTCATAGATACCAACCCGTCCTTGCTACATTTACACACACGCACATGTAGACACAAATTTGTCTCCAACAGCGATAAAAGACACACATCGCGAAATGTTAACATTTCGTTTACTCTCTTCAGTCACGAACGTAAAACATTGGAATATATAGAACATGCGGTTAGCAACACAATAGAAAAATTCAAAAATTGGGTTTGCATGAAGCAAAGACTGTCGTCAGTTCCAGGGCAGACAAACTGCGTGAGTCAACAGTTTATGCACACACAAAGCCGGACAGTGAGTATTGATCAACCTCGCCTCGGAGAAAGCGAGCAACTTGGGGTTCTTATTACGCAACAGAACTTGAAACGAGTTGGCCGGGTCAGCAACATAATTTATTTCCATGACGTGCTCTGTGATGGATGATGGATGAGCTCGGTAGATATGGACCGATGGCTGTTTACAAGGAGAAGGGGCGAAATTAAGAAAGGTACTGCTTGCAAACGGATACCCGGAGAAATTCATCGATGTTCACAGCCAGAAGAGACTGACAAAGTCTGTCGTGAGTACGGTTCCCAAGAAGCAGGTCTTTTTGAACCTACCCTTCAAAGGCGATCATATCACAACCGATGTAAGTCAAAAATTACAATCTGCTCTAACTCGCACATTCCCTGCGGCTGAATTGCGATTGCTACTCACAACTAGGAGTGTCACTCAGCTTATTCGTAGTCGTGACCTACCGAAATGTTCTGTCTCACATGTAATCTATCAGTTCACTTGCAGTTGCGGTGACATCTATATCGGCAGAACAGATCGATGCCTACGACAAAGAATGGCTGAACATATGCCTAGGTGGTTGATACGCGCCATGACGCAACGGACATTGGCAACAGAACGACTGAGACGAAATCCCACCTCATCCATCACAAAGCACATCATGGAAACAGGTCACGTTGTTGACCTGGCCAACTCGTTTCAAGTTCTGTTACGTAATAAGAACCCCAAGTTGCTCGCTTTCTCCGAGGCGAGGTTGATCAATACTCACCGTTCGGCTTTGTGTGTGCATAAACTGTTGACTCACGAAGTTTGTCTGCTTTATGCAAACCCAAATTTTGAATTTTCCTTTTGTGTTGCTAACCGCATGTCCTATATATTCCAATGTTTTACGTTCGTGACTGAAGAGAATAAACGAACTGCTAACATTTCGCGATGTATGTCTTTTATCGCTATTGGTGAACTGGATCCAGGGAACTCAGTGTTTTAAATTTCACAAATTTTCCTGCCGTCTTCCGTTTATTTGCTTCAGTGTTACTTAATTCGCCTTTTGTTCAAACCTCAACGCTTGCTTCAGATGCTCTTGAAGGGGGATACTGTGTTGTTTCCATCGTTTTCAACTTCATCCTGGTAATCATTCCTAACTGGTGCCTCAGACCGCACTGATCCTTTTTGCCTGACTTTACGGAAAACAGACGCAACACTTTTGAATATAACCTTGCTACATGTACATGTCATTTTTTCCTTCGGTGTCGGTGACTGGCGATCAGTCGGGTTAACTTCAGCTCCAACGCTTTGCACCAAGAACTACGCGTGGGACACTCCAAGTAGTTTCCATCATTATTGGTCGTTTCATGAACCCTCTTCATCTTTGGTAAGTCCAACCCTTGACTTCACTCGTTGTATTGCATCACTTGCAAGCGTTAGATTGAATACCATAATCCAACATCTCTAGCAGATCTATCCATACAGCAGTAGATCATCTGTAGTGCGTGGCACCGACAAGACTTTGTTGTTTCCACTGAACTGTCACAACTGTGGACTCCACTATAGGACAATAGTGACAAAAAAATCAAACGTGACCTAGAGGATGAAGGAAATGATGAGAAACTAAGCAAATACAAATTCACAGAATTTTCTCTGTAACATTGGTAAAATGGATGCACTACTTTCGTAAGTAATTTGAATCACGCCTTGAATCCATGATTAAGCGAACTCTTCGTCTGAGGTTAGCTAGAAAATCATCAAAGAAAAGCATAATGAAGTCAGTGACCAGATCGCACTTCCGTCACCAAACGGAATTTGTAGTCGTCCTTCTTAATGTAGACCGGCAGTGAATAAAGCGTCCATCAAGCAAAATCTGTTGGAAAGACTACAAGAAGACTGAAAACGACAGTATGTGGTTACCTGCAAAAGTTTGTCAAAACGCACCTTACTAAGCCCAGCGTCCGACAATTTGCCGCCTCAAAGCAGGCCTGACGCTCTAAGTGTAATCAACTTCAAAGCGTTTTCAAGCGTATCCGTAACCTATAGGTAAGAGATGTAGGAACTACCTCGAAGACAAAAGTTGAACCAGCCACAGAACCCTCCAAAAAAAGCAAACCCCTCCCTTGATTTTTTTCCCAAAGGGTTCACAGAAGGGACGATGGGACCAACAGCCCAGCAGAAATAATGGCGTCACGGCCCTCAGTAAAAAGATGGATACATATCACATTAAGGACGAGGTCAAAAAGTTCCCAGAATACCTTCAGTCCCCAAAGGTTGCAAGGGCCAGCGGCATCCAGCCGTTTACAGTTAATTCACTGGCAAACGTTTCACAGCATCCCCTATGGTACCTCATCACAACTTCAGGTAAGCGGAAGGTAGCCACTTGGGCTTCTACTTATGAGAGAAGCCTGGAAAAAAGTGAGTACCGATTAGAACCTCATCAGTATTGTTGGAGAATGTCTGGAAAGGCCAATCAGGGACGGGATTCCCCTCTACCTTGTTGAAAATTTCTTCCTAACCTCTACACAAAAGAAAGAGGATTCCCGCTTTTTTTATTGTCTCATAATTTGTGGATGAAGTCACAAGAACATTGGACAAAATCAGAAAAGTCGAGGTACACTACCTAGATTTCATCAAAGCCTTTGGTTTGTCGATTCACCGTTGCTTCATCTACAAGTTAGTGTAGATTCATCTTCAACCTAGTGATTGACTTACTGGAAGATTTCTTGCGTGATGGAGTTTTCAAAGTGATGTTTGGAGACCAGTCTTTGAATGGTGTACCACAAGTGCCTCTCTTGGGTTCTATTCTGTTCCTAATTTTCGTTAATAATCTTTTGACAAGGCTCAGTTTACCGTGATTTGGATTTGAAGACTGTTAACATAGCACGACCAATGAACCGAACTGAATTGGCATAAGTTCTCAAGACAATAGCAGATTAGTATCTTAATATGACTTTTCACTAAGTGCCTCTAGTCGGCTGGCCAAGCTGTCCTACTATTCTGTTGTTGTGTCATAGAGCAATTAAGCAGTGATCGGATTCAGGTGTATAGGAATCAAAAGACGCCTTAAAATGAGTTGAGATCAGTGGCCATTTTCGAACAATTTCCGACATTGCACGAGAAGTCTAGAGGAACAGAAGAATGGACGCATTATGAACATTGTTGAAAGCAAATCATCTTCGAACAATGTGTAGAGTTTTTTCTTGGTTTTGCTCACTAACGATGATTCACTATTGTACAACAACGTTTTGCCTCATCTCTGCATGTTGTTCGAATTGATTTAAAATGACCTTGCAATAACAATAAAGTTTTGTGCACGCACGTCTTTTCTACCTGTGGCGTAGTTGCTTGTCGATACTACACGGATCTCATCCATTTTTAGCTCCGTTGTACTCCGAACATCGTCGCAGCACCGACCGCGTTTCAGCCGCCCACGATGATCTCGGAACATCCTCACGTCCCTGATACTGGTAATTTGGTATATTGTGGTGGTCCTCTTGAACCCTTTCTGTGAGTCAAGCTCTTTATTACTATAACTTGCTAAAACTTTCGTAACTGTCCTGTTGCATTCGTTCATTTGTTTGTCACTGAACTCAGTGAAATACGCTTGCATTCACTTAGGGTAGTCACACTTTTTGACCACTACAAATTGGCCAGCCCGAATTAGTCGATTTCTCACATTTTTCCGTCGTCATTACCCGGCGAACTCGTTGTTCCCTCACCTTGTGTGTATTTTTTCCTTTCGGCGTTCTGTTTAGTCACCAAAACGTCTACACTGCCACATCAACTTTGCGTGTTGAAGAGCGTCCGCTGCTGCTGTCTGACTACGACGATTCAACTCAGCAGCTGACCGCATCCGTGCACATCAAACTGCCTTAATTTGGAGTCAGTAACACTCATTTGTGGTTTGGACAAGTTGAAGCTCTCTTTCGAACGAGGCGCAGTAGGTCACAAACCATGATGTACTCCTACATAGTTCAATCCATCATTACTGAATTAGCCGACAACATGCCTGAAGACCAGCCGTACGATAAGCTGAAAGACGCCTTAACTAGCAGGGTAGGTGTTTCTGAACAGAGGAAGCTGGACCAACTATTTTCCGAAACTGAGCTAGGTGACCGCAAAACATCCTAGCTGCTACGACACATGAAATAGCTTCTTGGAGACAGGAAGATGTCGATAATTATGGATGAAAAATCTACCATCATCAACTCGTGAGATTCTGGCTACATTCAGCAGTGTTGTGCCTATGGAGGAGCTTGCAGATGCAGCTGACAAAATGTAGGCTGTTCAACGTAATTACTCATGACGATTTGCGACATCAGATGGAGTGTTTGACCAAACCGGACATGTCATTGATTCACACTCTGCATGCTCAGTCGCGCAGACCACGCAGTCGATCTACAACACCTTCTCAACGTCCAACGGCAGTAGTACACAACGACCATAACTTTTGTTGGTATCATCGTACTTTCGGCCGCCGAGCAAAGAATTGCACTCAGCCCTGCACATTTAATACTTTAACGACGGCACAGGGAAACCCGATGACCGACCAGTGATGGCGGCGGCTGTGCCTGGTGTCTCCTTCAAATGTCGCCTTTACTACATCCCAGAGAGATACACAGACTACAACTTCCTAGTCGACACCGGCGCTCAGGTAAGCGTAATTCCATGCACCGCAGGCGACCGCCAGCGTTGTAAGCCCATTTTTCCTTACAAGCGGCTAACGGAACCCCGATACAGAAGTACGGTCGACGTTCGCTCACCCTCGACCTTGGACTACGACGTCAGTTCCGCTGGATTTTTCTGGTAGCAGACGTTCAAACCGCAGTTCTGGGTGCCGATTTCCTATCCCACTTTGCTCTCTTGGCTGATATTCAGCACCACACGCTTTTGGACAGCTTGACTTCCTTGAGTGCTAAAGGCAAATTAACCACCATGAGTTCCATCGGAGTCCATATGGCGGTGCCCAAACCCCCGGGATATTCCCGGCTGATCCAGCAATACCCGCAGCTCATAAATCCGTCGTATCACTCACGCTCTTTGAAACACGACCATCCTGACCGGGAGCGCATTTCCTTCCGTACCCGCGGAGCTCAAATTGGTATGGACTGTAACATGCAGGCCAGCCGACTCTACTCTGGATACCTGTGACTTCGCGGACCAACCTTTCGGGCAACGTGGAAGCACCAGGGAACAACGCTCTTCCGATATGGAAGTTCGAACAACAGTTCTGAAAAGAGAAACAATACAAACAAACATGAGCCGAAGGCCCAGTAAGCCATGCACACGACTTACACAAGCGAAAGCTAAAACACAGTATTACGCCCTGTCACACAACTCAAATTCAATTCGTGCGCGCTCACTGGTTTCGGTTGCGCGTCACATGGACTAATAATGCACCTACTGACATTGAAGTGTAATTTTCTCATTGAGCAATGGGCTAGAGAAAAGCACAAATAAATACACTTATGTGAACACATAAGTGTACACACGAGTATGTATATATACGTATGTGTGTGCAAACAAATGTGTATATTAATGAATATGTATATATAAGTATATATATACTTATATACATATATCTGTATATTTTTGTGTATATTTCGTTGTCCAGGTCCATGGGATCCTCCTTTTCGTTCTCAGCACGGTTGGTGGTAAGATTACTGAACAAAACCTTGGACTTAAGTTTATAAGAGGCCCAACCCTCTTTATAAGGCAGCCAAGTACTCGAAAGATACTGGTATGCCTCATTATTGACAGACTTCACAGCCTACAGCAAACTGTTAAATTGACCCCTGCTCCCAGTGAACACCATATTGCGGGTCAACTGGTAAATACTGTTCTTCTGATAATTTAACTGATCAGTTGCATCTCCTAGAATGACATCCCTATACTTGGGACACAGCTGGAATGTACCTTTTGGTACTAACATGACGAACCTTAACACTTTGTCCCGCAGTAGAAACCTATAGCTACCTTCCACTTTCAGTAAATCTCGCAACTTCATAATTTCGTTGCGATCATCCAATTTGCTGTGACTCGCACGTGCTGACTCATTCTAATCCCATACCTACGGTTCACGTACATCCTCATTTCACGGGCACTCTTAAAATGGCTCATCATCCCACATACATGCAGTTCAACACCAACAGCCAGACGTCTTTTTCTAGGATAAATGTTCGGTCTACCAACCTGAAAGTCGTGTGAGTGCATCAAGTTTGCCTTCTCGATTTGATATCCATCGGTGCGATGATGGATGACCCAAGAGGCCTGACATCTGTCATCTGCAAAACTACAATTCACCGTGATAATTGATTGAATAAACGTTACCGTTTGGAGGGCTTCGTTCGCCGTGAACAGTGTACGCATTTGTAGACCGAACTTCCATACGGGCAGCCTGGCGGCAAGTCTATTCCTCTATGCTTCTTGGCACTTGCAACTGTCTGCGAAGTGTTAATGAAAAAGCTTGTACAACCTTCCCGTTGGAATCTGCACAAGTCTTCAACACACTCCTCGAACTTTCGGTACTTCACCCTGAATATCCTTCTGGACGTGCTCTCATCGTTCACCGCCATACTGGTTCAACGTACGGAAGTGATTTACCGGTAATGGACCATTTAAACACTGTTACGTCTAATGTTATGGTATATGCTGTTTTTCAGATCTCATTTGGAGATATCACTTGTACCGTTTCACTGATACTTCAGATCACATTCATTCCAACAAAGTTTTCCAGCTTTTCATGTACGAAAGGAAATACACTCCCAATTCCCTCGCTGTCGATATCTTCTTATATCGTTGATCTGTTGGTGCCAGATGCATCCAAAAAATGCATGCGATTACCGTTACTCGTCATCGAACAAAATGCTTATTCCTGGTGTATTGGATTATTTGGGTTCATAATATCTGAATTCAACCCCGCTAGCACCAATTGGAGATTCAGTTAAGGGTGAATTAGGGCTGTTTTCTGCAAAGTTCAGGGATGGATTTCTGGACCAATAGTGTCTTGTTTGATAAGAATGTATCTATTCGCCTGTGTGCCAGTATACTTTGTATTTATAAAATACATGAAATGCCTAACACAAAGGAACTGCATCATACTCGACGACGTTTCTGTTATACGTATAAACTGGCTATCAGTGCGTCACACTTGTTGGGGTTGCGTTAGGGAATGCATCCCAAATCCCTAAGTGATCTTCAGATAATTGGTGCTTGCAGAGAAATCCGGGTAAGAGGGGACCTTTTAGAAATGTACAAAATTACCCACCACACGGTAGGTGGTCTTCGGCTGTAGACATTTTTCTGATTAGTTGAAAATATCGGGGACGCTCATTAGAAGACCGAATGAAGGTGGCGCCTTGTGGCGGATAAAAAGACAGTTAATCTTCCTTGACCTTTCAGTTTGCACGCACTGGGGGTGGGCGAAGGAATTGTACGTCGTCCTTCTCCAGAGTTATCACTGTTTGCATGACACCACCACAACCAAAACGGATTAGTTATATGACAATGCGCCAGTAACTCTTTATTTGTACTCTGCGTCATTGCGTTCTCGTCACACTACTTTGCTCAGAATTATTTAGTTACATCGATAACCGTTGTCTTCCACTGGCATGACCTGATCTGATCGCCATGGGTGATTCTGCGATTTTTCTTTAGCACTGTCTCCCGACACCCACGGTTATTGATGGCTTCCAGACCTCCGATAAATGTGACGCTGTGTGGCTTCGACTACCACTGCGTGGCCAAGACTCACACCAAGTGGGGGTTATTCATCGTTCTTCTTCAACAGGCATCCCCGACTACGACACCCTTCTGGTTAGCCTGGAAAACTTCCTAGGCCTACAACGCTTTACACATCTGCTTATTATGGGTGATTTTAACGCACCCAAGATAAACTGGGCATCAGTTTCTCACCAGGACTGTGAAAGCGGGTTCTCGACTTCCTTATCAACGCTGATACGTCGGAAGGCGTGGTCACAGCACGTCACCGCCCCGACGCGGCACCGTTTTGGTTAGATTCCCCCTCAGTTCGACTTAGTTATCACTAATGAGAGCCACCTGGTAGACGGAATGATCATCAAGCCGCCACTTAAACACAGTGACCACTCTCTGTTAATTCCTGATCTTACCTGTTACTGGTTATAACAACCAGCAAGAAAGTCCACCGTTCGAAACTTTAATCGGGCAGATTTTAACCGCGTGAGAACCTACCTAGGTTCACTTCTTCTTGACTTGGACTCCGTGGACCAGAACTACCACACGTTTCATAGCGCAATTCAGAAAGCAGACGACTTATTTATACCGCGCAAGCTGTGCATTTTCTCTTATCGGCCACCCCTTCCACGCAGGATACGTCGTCTTCTCGATAACCGTTCCCAATTATTCGCGAAGCATAAGCTTACTGGAAACTCAGAGGACCTAAGCGCGTTCCACATTGTCCGAAACAGGTGTAGGCGGGAAATCCGCGAACACACCAAACTCGTACAAGAGAAGATCCTCATAAGAGCCCGCGGGAACAAAAACTTCTTATTCAAGCATATGCGGCGACTAAGAAAGAACAAACCTTCAGCTCTTTCTTTACGACTACCCAACGGGGAGACTTCATCTGACTCCCTAGTTGTGGCCGAGTTATTCAGGGAGTACTTCTCGGCAATCTATAACGTCGTATCCCCGAGCTGGCATCCTGTACTACCGTTGCAGAAGTTCAGGCAACCACTCGTGACCGCTGAGTTTTCTGTGCTAGATGTCGAAGACCTTTTACTCAAGGTTAATCCTTACGGTGCAATGGGTCCCGACATGATCCATCCCAGAATACTCAAGGAAGCAGCTGTTAGTTTGGCTGAACCCCTTTATAAGCTGTTCAAGCAAACACTCCAGACTAGCATCCTCCCTAGCGCATGGAAAGAGGCGATGGTCACACCCATATTTAAAGTGGGTGACCGGCACTCTCCGGCTAGTTATCGGCCAATCAGCCTCACTAGCATCCCGTGCAAAATAATGGAGCGCCTACTAAAGCGCGCCATACTCAATCACTTCTTATCAAATAATCTTTTTTCTTCCACACAGCATGGCTTCCTTCCTAATCGGTCATGCATAACAAACATGCTTATTTTCATGGATAGTCTGACGGAGGCCAAAGACAATGGCCTCATCTCTGATGCCATCTTCTTTGATTTTGCCAAGGCTTTTGACCGTGTCCCACACGGCCCCCTGAAACACAAACTGGAAGCCTACGGTATTCAAGGAGAGGTTCTTCGCTGGATTGCCTCTTTTCTTGATAATAGAACGTTTAGGGTCAAGACCGGAGCAGACCTTTCGTCTCCCTCTTTCATTTCTGCGGGAGTTCCCAAAGGGTCAGTTCCAGGTCCTTTGTTATTCTTCATTTACATCATCGACATTCCAAGCAACATATCCAGCAGCGTCCTATTATATGCAGATGACCTGAAAATCTGGAATGCCACTGATCCCAGTGCACTACAAATTTTGATCTTGACGCGATCAAGCGCTGGTCCGACGATTGAAGTCCCCAGCTAAATGACAATGATTGTGCTCACATGTCACTCGGTGGAGATTCTGGCAATGCTTTTATGATTCATAGTGCATCTAACACAGTAGATATCATGAGAATCGATCTGAAGGAAGATCTGGGCATCTGGTTGTCGTCTAACTTGTCCTTAACGTATCACCATGAGATGGCGGCAAGAAAGGGATTTGCCGCTCTTATGATGATTAGGCGCACTTTCCCCCGTATGGACAAGAAAGCTTTCCAAAGACTATACGGGATTTATATAAGACCGCTCCTCGAGTATGCCAGTCAGGTTTTGTATACCGGCCTGAAGAGAGACATATTAGCTGTTGAGCGTGTCCAGCGCGCGGCTACCAAAATGGTGGCGGGCCTGAGTAATGTTACTTACGAGTCTCGACTTGAAGTGCTTGACCTTTACCCACTTGAATTTCGAAGACTCCGCGGTGATTTGATACTCACACACTTCTTCTGTAGAGTAGGTCTTGTAGAACAGTTTTTCACTGTAGCGAATGATGACGGCCGGCGAGGACATAATAGGAAGCTTTTCAAGCTTCGTCCTCTGAACTTTCTTAGGCAGCAGTTCTTTTCTTACAGGGTTATTAACTATTGGAACAGCCTTTCTTCTGAGGTCGTCAGCAGCGCTTCTAGGGATCGTTTTAAAGCTTTGCTTGATTCTCATTTACCTAAAATTGCATTATGCGAATAAACTTTCTCTGTTCTTGGTATTCATTGTAATCCCCAAGAGCGGTGCTACACCCTGTATTCAATGATCGCCTTCCAGATCAACAGAAGCCCGCTGACACTGAGCAAGGAAAACCGACTGGATCCGGGAACCTTGGGCCGTTGCCTCGAAACCGTGTATCAGTCGCTGAAATCGCTGAGATCTCCATGAATATCATTCAAGAAAGTTCTCACGGAGTGTTTCAGTGACGTCGTTGAGGTTCGATATTAATTTCCTCAATCATGATTATGGCATTTTGGCCAATGCTTCGGCCTGTGTACCCATAGATATGGTCGTCCTCGTCAGTGGGGCGTTCGCTTAACAACCGCACCGCACTGACCAATAGGAAATTTTCCGTCGCGATCCCACTTCCCCAACCGCCCCGGAACAAGCCCATGGTAGGTTTGTTCGAGGTGCGTCAAAACAGAGATTTAAGGGGTCATAGGTTCACAGTCAAGAAAACAAGATCACGATTGACTGCCAGATTTGACTTTTTCACTAACCCGGTAGTCAACTCGTGAAACAGATTGCCTGCAAAGATCGTTGAGACCGGGAGCGTAGATATATTCAAAAGAGAGCTAGACAAATGCTGGAACAACGTTTTTCCTACTTTTTCCTAAACGAAGTATGATTCGTGTTTGCTGTTTAGGGCAGGACTTGTCATCTCTTCTATCCCTACCCTTAGACCACCACTGAACGCATCGACAGTAAACGCAGTCTGGTCAATCTCAGGATCAAGCATCAGGACGTCAACAGGCGTAGGCTTTCATCAAGTCTCGGACTTGAAATTTGTATTCCAAATTTCAAATAACCGCTGGGGTATAGTGACCATGGTCACGTGCACGCGCTACTAACCTTTGACTGTATCTGTTACTGACTCCAAAATGTTTTAACAGACTTCATTCCGAAACTAGCAGAACTCGGACTTTGATGCACTAAGGACGTTCTTAAATACACCCAGCCTTACATCTGACTCAAAGAGCTCAAAATATCTTTCTTTCAACGCTGCTGTTAGCGAGGCTGATGGGGCGTTTGTTCCTCGAAAACTGTGGAATTTCTCATTTGGGAACATACATCGCCTTCTTGAGGTACGTTCTCGTCTATTCTCCGATCAGGAGCTAACGGGTAGGCCAGAAGAACTGGAAGCCTTTCGATCTGTACGAACCAGGTGCAGGCAGGAAATCCGTCAACACACCCAACAGGTGCCGTGAAAAATCCTACTGGTAACTCGCGAGAATAGGAATCGCTTTTTCAAATACATGCGTTGCCAGAGAAAAATTAAATCCTCAGCACCTTCTCTGCGGCTTCCCGACGGGGAAACCTTCTCCAACCCTCAAGTGGTTGCTGAGGTGTTCAGAGAATACCATTCAGCAGTCTGCAATGTGGATCCGCCAAACTGGTCTTCAAGTCTCCCTAGGAGAAAATTTCAGTAATCACTCCTGACAGCTGACCTCTCTGTTCTGGACGTTCAGGATCTCTTGTTGGAGAATATTCCATATAGTGCCATGGGACCAGACGTGATCCATCCCCGGATCCTCAAAGAAGCGTCCCCTCGGTTTGGCGGTGCCCCTGTTTAATCTGTTTGAACGGACACTTCGGAACGGCACTCCTCTGGAATCATAGAAAGGGGCCACTGTCACAACTATGTTTAAGGTAGGTGATCGTCACTCTCTTGCTAGTTATCGGCCGATCAGCCTTATCAGCATCGAGTGCAGGATAGTGGAGTGACTGTTAAAACATGCCATCCTTAAGCATTTCTCAAATGGGCTTTTCTGCCCTACTCAGCATGACTCTTCATGATCGGTAATGCATAACTAATGTGTCGATCTTCATGGATAGCCTGACAGAGGCCACAAACTGGTCATATCTCGGATGCTATTTTCTTCGACTCTGACGAAGCCTTTGACCGTATCCCACTTTTTTGATAGTATTTTTCTTTTGTGAAACCATCTCTCATCAGTGACTGTGTCTAGCTGTCATGTCTCATTTTAGAAGGAAGCATTATGTTTAGTACATGGGTTTGCGAACAGGCTGAACATTAGTTGGGACTTATGAAACAGATGCAGTCAATATAAGCAGGTAGAAGAAAAACAGTTAGTGAAGCAGACTCTTAGGCAGCAAGAAGGTAAATCGAAAACCAATGTATGAGTCCGACTTTGCAATTAATGTGGATTTTTGGCTTGCTTTGATGTCTCATTATGTCTTTAGATAATGATGTAGCAGCTAAAGCAGATCACGGTAATAAACGTAACGTTGGCTGCGGTTCGCGGCTGTATATTTCAGTATGTGCAGCTGGCGATTCCGTATTTTTCGTCCCCCAGCTGGACAGCCAAGTGTAGCGGGGGAAGACTCAACTCGACCTCAGCTTCTTCGCCCCCCATACAAGTCATAGACTGACAGTTGCATCGGTGTATCCCAGTTATACCCAACGAGCGCTAGCAAAGCATGTTATGCTAGTCGCTGGCTAGGCATGTGCAGAACATGTCTAAGACATCTTAACTCGATACCCATCTCGGTGAGACTGGACCTTGACGTGGTGTGACGGCGTGCGCATC